>MOOZ01000754.1:266743-301095 GCA_002930495.1 Cecropterus lyciades | reverse complement strand
ATAGGCGTATCTCGCTCGAATTTGATGGCTCATCATTTGACTTTTTAAATGATTGCCCACTTATCTTTATAGCGTTGGGGTTTTTTAAATTTTAAATGTAATTTTATCAATAGACGGGAACTGTCAAGAGTACGGGACGTCGACACGGACACTTCGACTTCGAAAACAAACACCCTCAAAAAATTTACTCAATTCATTGTTTCCTTACTAGTTTAACGTGGCAGTATGGTTCCAGAGATTCATTACAATCATCACAATTGTCATCTTCGTAAAAACTTTTAGCTGAAGAATTTCTCAATGTACCCGATTTTGGAAACGTTGGAATATCGGGATGTAGAAGGCGATAGTTTAAATCACTGCATAAATCTGTTTTCTGAGATTGAGCTACGTACTTCTCTTCATTTAAAATAAATGAAGAAGAAGTAGGCATGCAGTTTTCTTTAAATTGATCTTCCATTGACATGTGATAGAAATTCTGTAAAAAACATGCTTTGATTCGATCAAATTTCGGTATCAATCTTTAATAAATATCAGTACATTATAGTATAAAACACAAATAAATAAATTAAACAATAGTTATTAGCGTGTCAATCCATGATTTTGTTCATTTTGAATGTTTGTCACAAAACAGTGTTGCTAGTTGAATAATAGAGTAAGTTTTGATCCAAATAATAAAATCGAATTTGCATAAACTTTCTGGATAAATTATTATCTAAACAATGAACTAAAATTGAAATTCTAATTATAATGTATTTTTCTTTAAGCTAAAAAGAGACAATCAAATATGTTACATATGATCTTTAACTATTAAATAAGGTGATCTTGAATAAAAGTATAATTTACGATATATTTAATGCCATTCTTTAAATAATTTGTGAATTTTATGCTTGAAGTGCTTTTAATAGGGAATAGAGTAATAGCATTATATTTGCTTACAAGAGCTTTAATTCGAAGAAAAATGATTAAAACTTAAAAAAAAAACATCTGGACAATTTATAAATTTGCACATGTATTTAACAATGATAACAATACAAAAAATTTCCAGAATCAGGAGGTGGATAATGGAAAATATCAATGTCTACTTATTTAAATAAATATTTTAAAGTTATTTTAAGACTGTAGAAAAAGTTATAAAATACAAATTTAAGGATACTTCAATAAAACCAAAAGAAGAACCGCTTTAACGGCTTATTTAAGCTGCGATTGCATCTTAGCATAAAACACACTAATATATTAGTGTGTTTTATGTATTACTAAGTCAACTGAACTAAGAGTTATTCAATTTGAAAACTTTTATTATTAATAATAAGACCTTCTGCTTATTTACTAAATTTAAATTGTTAAGCCTGTGAACGTGACAATTATCCAATCTCCCTATTTTATTTTAGCTAGGCAGCTATCTAGTCTCTAAACTTAGCGGTACAATTTGACCGATTTAATGGAATGGACAGTTTCTGTTATGCATACGTCAATTCTCTCATTAGATTCGCTATTTGGGTATATTTAACTATATTCGATCCAACACAACATCCCCCCCTCCCCCCAATACATTTTAATTGACTGATCCGGTGCTGATAAAACATGCCTAATTGTAATATACACCACGTTCCCTTTCATTTGATACCTCACTTGGGTATATTTGCTAATAATCGTGTAAAACATGTTAAATGTAAGTTATTTATTATGCCCTTTCATTTGATACCTCATTTGTGTTTTTTTCAACACCACTTTTACCATCTATATGTAATAATTGACTGAACCGATTTTGGTTAAACATGCTTAAGAACCAGCACCCGGAAACCTATTGTCTAACAAAAGAAACCCCATCCAAATCGGTTCTCCCGCTTAGGAGCTCCGTGTCCATAGACAGACACACAGACAGGCAGACAGGCATAGTAGTTAAACTTATAACACCCCTCTTTTTGCATCGGGTGTTAAAAACATATTAATTTGAGCGCGTACCATAAGAAATAAAAAGATAAAGAATTTGTCAAGCGCTGTTGTCAATATGACACTGTCATACTAACTGACAAGTACAAGGTCAGCAAAAGTTTTGATGCAAATTGCAAAACTTCAAGTTTTACTTAATGTGTTGCTTTTATTAAGGAAATATTTGATCGAACACTATTATTACCAAATAAATCATGAATAGTTATAAGAAAAAAATTAACTATGAGAGTCCATGCGATTCTGATAATGATTGGACAAATTCCTCAGATGATTCAAAATATTCTGATTCGGAAAGGTGATTTAAAGTTTATTTATTATTATGTGTACGTAAAAACCAGTTATTTATTGTTATCGGTTCTTCAGTTCGGTTCCAGAATGGGATTCTGATGTAGGGGAAGATGGAGAACTGGTTTATATAAAAGTAAGAAATGAAAATGAAGGAACTGATGATTCTAAAGCCCCGCTGCTGGAAAACTGCGAAACTTTTAAACTGAGAAGTGATTTCAAGAGGTCTTCGACCAGACGGTCTACAAGAGGTAAAAATAACAGTTGATACAAGTTTTATTTTTTAAAATTAATATCAACTTCATACATAGCTTAATGAAATATGTAGATAATAAGATAGACATAGCAAAATATATATTTTTGAAAGAATATAACAAAGTGGAAAATTTAAAATATTAAAAGTGTGAGAATCCTTTGTGTGTAATAATGCTGTGTTCTGGCTTCAAGGGTGTGACAAGGCAGACAAAACATATCTGAGGTTTTCTTGGTGTAAAACTAAAATAAACTAATTATTACACATATTCATAGCCTAATTAGTTCTATTTTTGTTTTTTTAAATTAGGAAGGATTTTCAAAGTCCTTAAGTCAAGAAAATCAAAAAATAAAGATAATGGTCTGGTGAAAAGTGATATAGGCAGAACTGGGCTAAATACTGCAAGGAAATATTCTACGGATGACAACAATAAGTTTGTTATTATTCAGGTAAGTATCAAAAATATTTGAGCAGTTTATAATCCAGTTTATAATGCACTGAAACTTTTAAAATAGTGTGTGCTGAAGACTTATTGGAGGCACTTAAAGGACCAGAACATTGATGGCTCATTAAAGTAGTTCACAGAGTGATGACCGATTTTTGTGTTTCACCTACTTTAATAAAAGCTTTGCTAAACACCTTTGGATTCCGAGACTGAAATAGAAAGAGTATATTTGCCTACTTTTTTAAGAAACAGATTATTGTTATAGGAAAATCTTTGTGCATTTCTTGCCACCAATTTTTGGTGGCAAACACAAAAAAACTGACTTTACAAGGTCCTTATCCGTAATAAAAAAAGTTTAGAACCTGTTTCTTTCAAACTAAGAAAATCTTCTTACAGGTAAGCAAAACAATGATTTTTCAAAGTGATAAGAATTGCCAAATAGAAAAGCTATTTGGTTTAAGCTTAGGAACTCATGCTGATGGAAAAACATTAGTAGTTGCAGACTTTTTACCTGAAGCTAAAACAATCTACTCACCAAAAGTGAACATTGGGTATTGCCTACAGAAGATAAATGGAATTGAAGTCACATCGTACAATATTAACAGTGTTCTACAAAGAGTGATTGAGGATCATGAAAGTCCAAAACTAACATTCCAAGTGGTCACAGAAGAGTTCAAATTTGATGTAGAAAAATTGCTAATTTCAAAAAGTCCTGTTGAAAATAGTTTGGTGCAATTTGTAAAGGAATCCATGTGCTCAGTACTATATGTTTGCTGCAATGACATAGAATATAATGGCAATGATGATAAAGGGGTATTATACTGTTTTCCTCGGCCCTTTAATCAAAATTTCCTATATAACACAAGAGGTGCTTATGTCACACTCAATCATTTAGCACCCAAGTCACTGGGAACCAGTGAGCCAATGACATCAACAGTACTGTTCAACAATACTTTGATAAATGTCGCATACGCATCACATTACAATGACTTGTTATTGATTGCAATTCCTAATAAGTTTGTAGATATATTTGCTGCCAAAAGGATTATAATTGATATTGTAAAGATGTTGGAATTTTTATATGGTTCTCTCAAATCTTGTTTTACGAAACCTAATAATGTTGATAAGCTAGATGGATTGTTTTCAAGAATTTGTATCACTGTTATCTTTGGTAATGATAGAGAAAAGACTGACAACAAGAATGCAAATGAAAGAAATCCAACACATTTTGAAGATATTTTAGCCGCTCATACCGTTTCTCTTCCACTAGAAGTTAAAATTCAAGTTGATGATGCTATAACAGAATTAGAGGCTGCAGATTATCGAGAATGGGTAAGAGAAATTAGTAAACGGATTTTTTAAACAACATTCTTTACTACCATGAGCAAGGTGGTACCTTGCTCATGTTAGTAAAGACTGAGTATGCTTTGATATGCACATATAATTCTTACATGAAGCGATTCTTGCTTTTCTGTTGAACTACTACTCTCTTCTTTTAAATATATAAAATATATCAATTCAAGTTATTTTTTCTAATACTTGGTCATACAATATTTGATGATGTGTACATTAGCTAGTGTAGTAGGACAACAAAAACTATAAAATTATTGCATATTAAAAACATAAACATTTTTTTTTAATATTGCCACTTTCTATGCTCATAGCCCTACAGTAGGATTTTCTCCTGTGTCGTGGGTGCCATGGGCACACAAAGACCATTCGGTCACCACTCGGATGCCTGTCTGGGGATCGAAACCGGGACCCACTGTGTGTCAGACCGGTATGGTGACCGCTCCACCACGTGGGTCGTCATATCCAATATTGTTATAAAACATATTGTTTGTTTTATGCTATTTCAGACTGATGACGTGGAAAATTTTCAAAGGCTGTATACAGTCATAGGATCATGTCTATATTATTCCGGACATTTGTTGAGTACTCACTTGCAAGATGAGGATTTGATGGATATACATGCTTATATGAAACTGAATGGAATATTAAAATTGAGTGCTGAAAAGGAACTAGAAAAGCTGGTTATGTGGAGAGAAGTATTCATTAATGAACACAGAAATCAAGGTCAAAATGAAGGGAATGATTACAGGTAATTAATATCAAGATAGTATGTTGGTTTTTAAGGTTACCTTAAATGAAAAGTAGGATTTAAAGTAAATAATGTTTTAGTCTTGCTTGGTTGATGGTTTTTACATAATCAAAGGAACTTATTTGTAATGTAAGATGCACATTTTTTGTAATAAATAAGTCAACTAATTCCTATGTAAAAAAATTCTACTTCATTTCACACTTTTAATTATTATTCTATGTGCCAATCTTTCTTCTTGGTACAATTATATAAAAATATTATTTAGTAATGAACCTGAAACCTCTTTGTAAATAAAACAATTTTTTTGTGCTATAATTAATTATAATTATTCTTGTTGGTTCAGAATTCCAGATGGGCGATGGTTTATTCTCATTGTTGGCAAGGGACATTTTATCCTGGCTACATTAATGGAAGCTGGTGGTTGCACAGAAGACGTAAGTTCTTAATTATCATGATATTATGTAAAATTACAGAATTCGGACCTAAAATGATTCATACAATTCATTAGATTATACAGACATAGTAGAGTAACAGTACACGACAGACTAAAGTAATTTAGTATATAATTTATTAATATTGAATTAAGTAGAGCCTTAACTTCGCAATACAGTATTAGTTTATCTTATATTAAGTTGCTAGAATTTACTTGTAATAGTAATACAACTACTCCCATCTCTGCTTTGTAGCAATGTACCATTTGCTTGCAGAGTAGCAGAAAAGATTTTAAATTTTTTAATGATATGTTCTAATTTAATCTTCTGTAGAAATGTATCTTCCATTGAATTGGTGTTTAAGGTACATGCTACATTAGAAAATGTACCATTAAACACTAGCTTAATAGAAATTTCTTATTTTACTTTATAATGCACTTCCACTAACCCTGTGTAGTGACGGACGGACGGGTTAGTGGACTCCATTTAATGACTTGGACATTAAAAGACTTGAATTTGCCCAAAAATGCTTCTTGTGGCACCTTGCATACTCATGTAACTTGGCCAAAACTATTGAGAACTACTCATATCGGTTAAAACATTTTCATAAATTACTGTACTATTAAATCATGACATCAAAAATCTGTTTAATTTCATTTTACTTTATTTAATATCGGCTCAATTAATTAACACACTTAATTTAGTTAATAAATTAACACTTTTTGATTAATATATTAATGCACAATACATTTACTTATTTATATCATATCTACTTTTAGACACATGGTATTATAGTATACTAGTAGTGCCCGCGATTTCTTTCGCACAGACTATAATATAATCTATCCATCCTTTAGACTTTAGAGTTCCACTGTTGGATATAGACCTTCCCTAATGGGGGTTTTGTCAATAGTCACCGGCACCTAGCACGAGCGTTGGTGACAGTAGATTTCACATCTAAGGAAATATTCCAAAAAAAAAAACTAATTTTATATACCTAACTAAAACCCTAAATGTAAAATTTCACGCTCCTAACTTTAAAACTTCAGTGAATATCTATATAGAATTTATTGTGAATCAGTCACGGGTACTCTTCTGTCATGGATGTGACAGAGGAGAGGTCATGGGAACACTTGGATTGGTTGGATTTTTTATGAGATAACCTCCGCTGACTTGGAACTGGAACCCTTGTATCAGTCATATTTGATGAGTCAGTTGTTCTCTTTTTCCCGCTCCTTCGACTTGGACCCTTAAAATCCCAGACAGAGATTTATCCCCGATTTTATCCCGTACAGGGTGAAGTTTCCAGAAAATCAATTATATGATCCTTGCCTTACCTATTTACATTACTTCTATCAATAGAGCCTATTCCGAATTAAATTAGGAGTTGGAGCTTTTTTTTAAACCAGTGGAAGTCCAAACAAACTTTCAACTCTTATTTGCTTACAGCTTGCATCACAACATACAAACAAACAAACTGGAAACCCCTATTACACCCTCTTTGTAATTGATTTTCGAATTTTAACTTGAACGGTGAACTGGATGTTCTGATTTTGTCAAACTATAAAACTAAATATTAAGTTTCATTGACCTTGAATCTATAAATGCGAACATTTTTAAAAATTTCGTCCCCTTTTTAAACCTCTTAAGGGTTGATTTTCGTGAAAAGATGAAATAGATATCTCATCAAACCACAAAGCCAAATATCAAGTTTCATTATGCTTGCTAAACGCAAAAAAATTGCCGGACCTCCTAAAAAAAAAATGTCAACCCCTATTTAACCCCTCTTAGGAGTTCAATTTTCAACAATGGTGAAATAGATAATTCATTATATCAAACCACAAAACCTAATACTAAGTTTCATTGCGCTTTCATGAAATTTGGTGGACTTCCAAAATTACTTTGAACCCTTATTTCACCATCTTAAGGGTTGATTATTCAAAAACGGCAAAATAAATATTTCATTTTATCAATCTCCGTAGCGAAATATCAAACCACAAAGCTAAATCTTAAGTTTCATTGAGCTTGCATCAAAATTGAACGACTTACAAACAAACGCAACCCTTATTTCACCACCTTAGGGGATGATTATTAAAAAACGGCGAAATAAATATATCATTATATGTAACCATAAAGCCAAATACCCAATTTCATTGAGTTTGCATCAAATTTGACTTCCAAAAATCTGTCAACCCCTATTTAATCCTCTTAGGGATTGATTTTCATCAAAAACGAAGAAATAAATATTACATTAAATCAAACCACAAAGCTAAGTACTAAGTTTCATTGAGCTTGCATCAAAATTGACGGATTTTCATACAAACTTTCGTCCCCTATTTAACTCTCTTAGGGATAGAATATCAGAAAATCCGTTCTTAGATGACGTCTACGTCATAAAAGGAACCTTTTGTCAAAATTTCATGTTTCTACCTTTAGTAGTTTAGGCTGTGCGATGTTTAGTCAATAGGTGAGTGAGTGAGTGAGAGAGCATCCTTTCGCTTTTATATATTTAGATTTTACTAGCTTCTTTTTGTATGCAGTCTTCATCTATAAATGTAATTGCTTATCTTTTCTATAAGTACTATTGACTAATGTTCTTTTGATTTTATTATGGTGTAAATTATGTTGATGATCAATAAATAAATAACTAAATAAATAAACGCATGTTACCACGTTTTCCAGGCCATAGGTGCAACACCACCATCTCCGTTCTACGTAGAAGAGTGTGAGAGCTGCGTAGAGCTGCTGTACGATGTGGGTCTCAACAAGTACTTAGCATCGTGGTTCGCTTCCAACACCCAGCCACAAGTTGAAACTTCGCCGCAGTATCTTACAAAACACGGGAAGAAAATAAGAGATAATAATTGTAACATATTCTTACACTATTTATTCATTTGGATATTAATATGGAGTTATTCAAAATAGTATGAATTATAATTAAAGTTATGTAGTTTAGTAGTTTTATACAGGTAGTAGAACCAGTGTAGTTCGATCGGGGAAGTACCACCGCCACACAAGCAGTTTTTGCGTTTCGTTGGAAGGGTGTGGTTGCCGGCTTAAGATACACTTATATAAGAGGCGACCATTTTAGTCCTCTGGAGGCCAGGACTCCGGCATTAGCTGGGTCCGCAACCGTTCCTCCCTCTAGCGAAGGAGGAAGGTCGAGGTACCCGACAACAGGGACCAAAACCAACCTCCCCCTTCCAGCTCAGTCTTCTTGACCCGGCTGAGCTTCAGGCTCGCCACAAAAACCCGGTGAAGCTGTCAAGGCCAATAGGGTCAACAGCAACTACACATTTCGAAAAAAAAAGTCCTCGGCAGTAGCGACGCGTTTGTGGTTGTTTCAGATAGAACCCCTGTTTTATATAAAGTTGCTTTTAGATGTCCATGGGCGGCAGTGACCACTTACCATCAGGTGGACATCAGCTCGTTTGCTACTTCAATCTGATAAAAAAAATGTTTTCTTGTTATGCCTATAACTCGGACGAAGTGCATGCTCCCTTCGCCTTTAGTAGGTTAGTTAAGGTTAGGTTAAGTCTGCATTCCATGGACATCTGAGAATAAACACAAGTCCTACTTAAAGGTCGTTATCATCAGATGCATTGCCACCCCCCACAAGTAAGGTGTATGTGCTATACCACTCTATAACCAGAAGACGGTAGGAATAGTATAGAATAATAATATTCTCCAGTCAATTCTTTTCAACTACCAGTACTTTTCATTGATACATATGTTTTAGCGTCAAAATCCGATTTGCTGAGGTCTTCAACATTCAAGCTATCGAAATCACAAGTCGATTTGAAGAGACGTCACAACTCTTCGGAACAAATTAACGTGGGTTCGAGTACGAGCGAGGCATCCATAAACAATTATCACAGCAGTAGCCATCACAGCTTATATGGACAGTGGTATAATGGTTCGCAGAAAACTTATAGGCATTCGAGCAATCTAGACGTTAGCTATTCGGAGGATTCTGGCAGTTTGAAAAGTAATAGGTGAATTAATTTAATACTTCGATGTCGAGAAATTGTTTACCAGGTTCATTTCGTTTCTCTTTATTCAACAAATATGTGGAATCATTTAAAATTTTGATAGCATGATTCAAAATACATCTGGCGCCATCTCTTGTGAAAGAGAGGAAATTTGATGTAGATATTTGATGATTTGACTAAGGTTTTTCAATTTAAACCACCTTCCGTATCACTACGAGCCAAATTACGTCTAATGTAGCTCGTGATACATGCGGGTTTTCATTCTTTCAAATATGAGTATATGTATATAAAAAAGATTGACTTGAATAATCTTCTTTTAGTGAAGTCAGTGAAGACCGTGTGATGGGTAGGCGAGCTGACAGAGAACAGAAGAGCCGGCGGGATTCCTCAGGCTCTGACTCTGATTGGGACAGACAGGTGAACATTTTAATGGCATTTTAAACCAGTCTATAATTTTCAAGATATTTTAAAGTCATAATAGTATAGTAAAGTCAATAGTATAGTAAAGTCTCTCACAACATGTCAAAATAAACATTTACGTGGTAGTATTTAACATTCATTTTAACTATGCTACTCAGCAATGAACTGCTTTGCAAATTATTTGACGTAATTATATATTTTTGTTAATAGGTGTTTACATACAATAAATAATGAAAAGAAAATATTTTCCACATTAAGTGTTCTCCATTATTCTCTATTGGGACGAACAAATTTTATTGGCTTACGTTGCAGCTTCACATATTCGCTTAATTCAACATCTTTGAACATATATTTTTCATTTTTTTTTTATAAAAACTTCTTTGTTTTACAGGACGGGAGTAGAGCTAGTGGAAATTTAGACATGAGCGATATAAGGAAGTCATTGTTAAATGAACTTGATCACGTCACTGTACATAGGTATATAGTGTGTCTCTATGATCGCTCATTTGGTATAACATCGGCATAAATGCATTTACATAACTAATACATTTACAACATTGTTGTACCAAATATTGAAGGTGGTAGAACTCTATGCGGTTCGACTCCAGAAGCGCCACCGCCACACCTATTTCTGCCTAATAACAGCAGTGTTATGCGCTGTTGTGTTCTGGTCTGAAACGGAGACATACTTTTCCGAGGCATTCCATCTTAGACCGCAGGGGTAGTAACTCATCTGTGGCTAACCTTAGGTGAGACTTTGATCTTACCTAGGGACTAGGCTTGATTACAGATGTCCATGGGCGACAGTAGCCACTTCCCATCAGGTGGGCTGCATGTTCGTTTGCTACTTTCATAATATAAAAAATATAGGTTAGACGATATAGTGGTCTGAAGTGTCATTGAATTACCCACATCACAGTAAAACTTAAAACTTATAAATAAAATTTAATGGTTGTACATCCCTTTGTCGTTCAATTCCGGATGCACTATCATAACCTATTGCCGCTAAGATCAGTAGTGTTAAACACTGCGGTGTTCTGGTCTAGAGGGAGGGAGACATACTTTCCGTGGCATTTCAACTAAGTCCCCAGGAGTAGCAATATATCTGGAGCTAATCTCTAGTAAGATTCTGATCGTGCCTGTCCATAGGCGGTAGCAACCACTTACCAGATTGGCTGCAGCTCACAACTATTATATGTTAATAAAAAAAACAATGGGAAACTTGCTTATCGTTAGTCATTTTATACTGGTCTTGTTTTTGATTGCAGAATCACGGCCGGAGAAGATAATGTTTTATTCCACTTCGTGCATCTCGAATCTGAAAAAGGAATTTTGATAGCGCCCATGAAAAATATCGAAACTCAAACTAACAATGCACTGTACTCATTCATAGTAAAAAGTTTCAGGTCTGCATGTAAGAAGATACATGAACTATTGCAACATAGTATTAAGTGAGTTTTGATGGTTCATTTATCTACTAGCTGTACCCTGCGCGCGTTGCTAAGTCACCAACTAAAATAAATTTGAATAACAGTGGTACCATTTGTCGAAAAGTGGTCGTACCAACCCAGAAACCTTCATGGGCGCATGCATAACAACTTTGTTAAAAATCATCACATGAATCAATGCATAGTTTACGATTCTATAAAGGACATACAGACAAACATTCCTTTTTGATATGTGTAGAAGATTATATAGATTTTATTTACCTTTAGGTGTTTTTATCCATCAATGTATTGAAATATTTATGCAAAGAAAATTGGTAACACGTCACGTTTGGTATCACCAAAAATGTTATTGGTAATAGTAAGAATTTTAAGCTAATGAAAGTGATATGACTATTTCGCAAAGTTAGAATGAAAGGGACCGAACTCAAAATTTCGGCAAATTGCGTTAATACTTTAAGCCACTACTAATGATATAGTCTATCGTCAAGCGAATTAAAAGATGTCGATTTCGTGCTAAAAAAACTTGTGAAGCTTTAATAACCGCTCGCTTTAAGAAACATTCCAATATTCGAATACAATTTTGTTAATTCCAAAAAATGCATTTCGCATGAGGTCCCTTTTATTCCTACCGTGCAATTTAAGAAAGTGATAGAAATTAGTTTGCGTACTGAATTAGCAAGTTTATTTTTTTAAAGGACATAGTAGTCTGTTTAGTTTAGTAAATGTTTTATTTATTACTACTATTCTTCTATTCTTGACTTGATAAAAGTAATTGAAAATATAGAACATTTCAATCAATTGAATTTGCAGGTTTAAACAAAACCAAGCTCCTTCAAACCCTTTAAACAAGATTCTAGTGGCCGTTAAAGAATATGGCATGCTGTTTGAAGCACCTTCCGAAATTCTGCATCAGTGTGGCCTTACAAAGAAGAATGCCGAACCTTTTTATTTTTGGGTTGTTGGGTAAGATACTATCATAATTTTAACTATTAATAATCAAGGAATTTAGTTTACTGCTGGAATTAAGCCGCTTCCAAGGTACGCCAATCAGCCTGTTTTTCGGCTATTCTGTCGGAACCAGGGTAGGAGGGTAGGACTAAGGCCTCAAGTCCCCCCCTTCCCTCAATCAAAAAGCAAATGCTTAAATCTAACCATCATCATAAACGATAGCTTCCTACGGTAGTAGTAACTGAGCGATTCTCTTCAACACACTGACGGATTTTCTTTTGGCGGAGCTTAACCAGCCAAAGCTTACTTTCGATTAGAAGGATTCTGCCTTGTAGATGGAGGAGGGAGGGGGCTTATCACGAATATCGTCAATGCATATCTTTTTATTTCACGATGTATAGTTTTATTTGTTGATTGTATCTTTTTTGCCATTTGCAGGCGTGTTTTTAGCGAGCCGGAGCCACGGGAACTGTATTTATGTTACCACGAATCTGTGCCGCAAGATCTAACAGAAGTTGCCTATCTGCTCTCGTATTTGGAATGATTTGATTGATTGATTTTTTATTGTTAAGCTCTTATGCTTAAGCGTTTATGTTACGAGTTTAAAAACTTGAAATATGTACTTAATTTGATGTAAGGAAATTATTACTGTATTGATATCAGTATTAGGTAGCTTTATACTGTCCGTCCATATTGTATTTAGCATATTTTTAAGAATAAAGGATTATATAATTTCTATATAAAAAATTAACAATTGCAATGTTTTTTCATTATAATAATATAAGATAGTCTCAATTATTTGCAAGAAAGACGATAAACCAGGAGAAGGGGGCAGTTGATAATTATATACTGGTAGCTTCTGCAGAATCCACCCTTAATGATAAATATGAACTAAAGTCCTAGAAATAATCAACGAAAAAATTAAAGACATTTGGTATTCGCAACTTCGCCTGCTTTAAGAAACTCAGCTAACATTTATAAGTTAACATAAACGTAGAACAATATGCCGCAGCTACTTAATTCTATGACTTAATTTTTGAGTTTCGTGCTAAGAATCCTCTCCGTTTTATTATATTTGTCTATAAAGTCCTTTTTGTATTATTTGCACTTGAAACTACCTTGCCCATATGTATTTTGACCGCTCTATTATCTCCTTTTCTTGATACAATAATAAATTACCAAATCTTACAAAAATTACAAATGTAAATTGTCAGACGCAACAACGATACGCTGTTTTTCTACCTGTATTTTTAATCTACACTAAAATAATTTTAATATATATAGATCTGTGTAGAAGACAAAAAGCGGAAATCAATGATACTTGAAATCAACACATGCAATAACAAGTGTTTGATTATATATTTTGTATAATATAAACCAATTATTCTAAGATATATCAAATCACAACAATTAAGTCAATTTTTTGGGTAATAACAACAATATTTCACTACTTATAGCATTAATTTAAAATTATTAACATTTAAAAGATATGTTATTAATCTTCCATAGACAATATAATTTCCGTTCAACGCCGCGTTGTTGTCCGACGAGTGCGATGAAAGGATTCTTGTCGTTTTTGTTCGCTGAAATCTGTTGAAAGTCGGAAGCTGGTTTGATCATTAATGAAGTCTTGAAAAGATTTTTTTTATTTTCTGCCTTATTACTCGTTCGTTAACTGCGTCCTCGGTCATGGGAAATTTAATTCTCTGATTTTAAATCATAATCGTCGTGTCAAAAGTGTTTTAAAACGAGATACGGAATAAACGAGTGAAATATGATAACAAAAATGCAACCTCAAACAAATGTTGCGGTGCCACAATCTGTCACGACGCAGCCTCAGCAAATCGTCGGTGTGCCCGCGAATGCAGTAATACTAAAAATGTCGGATATTCAACAGATATCTACAGTGGGTACGTAGAATTGTGTTTTCTATTATTAGTACGTGTAAAGGTAGGAATTTTCCTATGGATGATAAACTATTTTAAGCGTTCATTGTTCAATGTAATATAACGTAATCGGGGCTTAGTTAATAATGTGTCTTATGCTAGGACTTCTGGAACTCGCGCATCGCGAATATCAAGCGGGAGACTACGATAGCGCGGAGTTGCATTGCATGCAGTTATGGCGTCAGGACGGGACCAATACCGGAGTTCTGCTATTGCTGTCGTCAATCCACTTCCAATGTCGGCGATTGGACAAATCCGCGCACTTCTCCACGCTCGCGATCAAGCAGAATCCATTACTTGCGGAAGCTTACAGGTACGTGGTGTATGCAACAATAAAAAAATACCATCCTTTGTTTTGATTTCCTACTTGTATGTAACATGTTTTCAAATAGTTGTTTAACAGAAGTGAGGATCAACTAATCTAATATATCATGTAATAAATAATGTAAGTTACAAAAATAACACATTGTTTTCTTACTATTTGTACTTAATATTTTCTTGGGGGTAAATTGTTTGTGAACTGTACATAAAAATATGTATGTACAGTGAAATTATAATACAGAATTCTAATTTCATATTATTAATACTAGTAGAACATTACTGTGAATGCATCTCTCTCAATTCCCTCCACAGGTAATAATTATGTAGTAATCAAGATTAAGATGATAAGAAATCTAGCTAAGGGTTATAAGATGTAATTATATTACTAAGTCCACATGTTTGTTTTTGAATATTTATTAAATTAACAATGTTATATGATTGCGTATCAAAATATTCATGTTAATAGTAATTATTTTTTAGGGTGAGTTTTGTTGGAGACACCTAAACATAAAAATTATGCAGTATTTGAAACTACATATATTGTTGACAGTGTCAGGTGTGGACAAATTGTAATTTTGCTATTGAATTAAAGCCAATAGTTTAAGAATAACTAAAGTACTCTATTCAAATTAATATTCTAGAATCAGTCTACATTTATTCTTTCAGTAATAACATATTTTCATAAACAATTATTAAAGCCTCTTGTTACACATCTTCAGAGACTAATAGGTAATTGATTATCACTATAACTAATATTAAATATGAACACATATCCTGTAGACAAGTCGTGGTCAATGTTATTGTATCCAAGATCTACTTTTTTATTATTTTTTAGGGTTCCGTAGCCAAATGGCAAAAATCAGAACCCTTATAGGTTCATCATGTATGTCTGTCTATTTGTCTGTCCGTATGTCACAGCCACTTTATTCGGAAACTATTAAGACTACAGAGTTGAAACTTGGTAGGTAAGTATGTTCTGTAAACTGCTTTCCGAATTAAGTACAAAAATAAAAAATATATTAAATTTAGGCGTACGTCATGGCCTTACAGTATAACCCTGTAAGTACATGTTATATTTAAGAAAATCATCTTACCTACACATGTGGGGTGTCTATATAAAGGTCTTCAACAATGACATTCTAAAACCATTTTTCTCAAAGTCGATTGATTGAGAGATAAGCCCTTTCAAAACGGTAACTTTTAAACTAAGAGAGTGAAATTCTAAATAAAACATATGTTGTAGATGTCAAGGAAAACTCAACAAAAATTGGTTTTGATTCTTTATTTGTTATGATATAACTTTATTAATGATAATGCTACAGAACCCTTCGCCTGAGAGTCTGACTCGCACTTGGTCTTTGGTTTTTTATTTTGTCATATTGTAGTAGCAAACGAGCATGCAGTCTACCTGTTGGTAAGTGGTTACTGACACCCATGGTCTTCTGTAAGCAACTTCATATAGAACAGGGGTTCTATCTGAAGTCATTCATAGGTGCTATTCCCGAGGCCTGAGATTTTATGGAAAATGCGTTTTTATCCAATCTTATCATATTGATATAATGCATATAAATGGCAATAGTTATGTCAATAATTGTATCTAATAACAATAATTATCTTACAAGAAACATTCCATAATTGATGCTGATTTCTATTTCCTATACATATATCAAAGCATTGTTGACCTTGAGTATCTACACAAATGGTAATTAAACAATTCTGTCATAAGTTTGTCATCATAAATAATTTATCATTTTTGAAGGAATTATTGGCCAAGTTTTTTAGAATAAATAATGAAGTTGGTTCTGGTTAGTTATGTTAAGTAGATGTTATACATAACTAGCTGACCCGGCAAACATTGTTATGCCATATAAAGCATTAAATGACTAAAATGTCTATTAAAAATAGAGGTTGGTGATAAAAGGGTAAAAATTTAGGGTTGTAAGTAATTTTATATCACAGAGTATAGAAAAATAGAAACAAAAAAAAATGTCCAAAATTAAAAAAAAATGTTAAGGGTGAACAATCCTTATCACTTAGGGGTATGAAAAATAGACAGTAGCCGATTCTCAGACCTACTGAATATGCATATAAAATTTGTTAAAGAATCGGTAAAGCCGTTTCGAAGGAGTAAGGTAACTAACTAACATTGTGACACGAGAATTTTATATATAAGATTTTATCAGTTTATTTTCTTTTTATCATCATTTTGTGTGCAGCATATGATTTTGAGTGCAGCATATAACCAATTTTACTTTAAAAAACATCATTTCATATTCACATTATAATATATAAGGTTGTAGTAACCTCAGCGGTTTCAACTCCAGAGGCACCACCACACCCATTTCTGATTAATAATAAGTGTTAAGTGATGGTGTTCTTGCCTGAAGAGTGTGATAAGATAGTCATATTCATATGAGGTATTCTAATTTAGTGTTCAAGAGTAGCAATGCATCCAATTTCACGTAACACTCTGTTTTTACTTGATGACAGATGTCCATGGGAATCTTGGTCACTTACCATAAGGTGGACATCATCCAATTAATAAAAAAAAAATCATTCAAATGTACCCTGATGTCACAAAGTGAGTTGTCTAGTAAAAAAACTTTTTAGAACGAGTCTTAGATTTTTAAAACGTTTCTCTTACATTATTCGTTCAGCAGATGATAGATCATATTGGCTAGTATAGGAAATATATAAATTCCTAACTATGACATAATCATATATAGGAAAGCATCTTCTACATTATGTTTATTTGCAGTAACCTGGGCAATGTCTACAAGGAGAGGGGTCAGCTGCAAGAGGCGTTGGAGAACTACCGTCACGCCGTCCGCCTAAAGCCCGACTTCATTGATGGCTACATCAACTTGGCAGCGGCGCTCGTCGCTGCCGGCGACATGGAACAAGCCGTGCAGGCGTACGTCACGGCCTTACAGTATAACCCTGTAAGTACATGTTTGTTATATTTAAAAATATTAATATGAGAGATGGACTTTTGAGTGCCTCGTTGAGTTGTATTTATTGGTTGATTCAGAATTTAACCTGGTAATTTTTTTGGCCAGTATGTTACTTGCATTTTCAACATAATAGGTTATCTTAATCTTAATCTAGATGAATAATTCCGTCAAGGGGTACGGTGCCACTGGGATGCGCTCGGAGGACTCCGGTTGCGTTCCGTTGGAGATCCCGGAGTCCCCCACGCAGCGCTGAGGACGGCCACGGGGGGTTTTAGTGCAGTAAAAATCCCACATAACCCGGCGATGCTCCCACGGCGTCGGGTACCTTTTGAAGGTTTCCCTCTCGTTACAAAAAAAAAAAAAGGATAGCTCTTCTTAACCCTCTCAGACCGAGACCTATTTCTCGTTGAATAAAAA
This sequence comes from Cecropterus lyciades, assembly GCA_002930495.1. Taxonomy (NCBI): domain Eukaryota; kingdom Metazoa; phylum Arthropoda; class Insecta; order Lepidoptera; family Hesperiidae; genus Cecropterus; species Cecropterus lyciades. Next base: position 283,184 of record MOOZ01000754.1, on the reverse strand, counting down.
TATTTCCTTCATAGGATTGCCTCAGGGGTACATTCAGGAAAAACAATTGAATGAGTTATAAATATTGTAAGACATAAACAATGAAAACATATTTATATGGAGTTAAATTAATTTAAAAAAGTTTTTAAAATGTGAGACAATACAGATACAATAAAATTTTATATTTTAGCTGTATAGCTTTTAATTATAAAGTGATTGATTGGTGAAATTTTTATAATTATTGCAGCACAAAGGAACTTGAAATTTATCGACTTGAGAAATGACAATTCCTGTTATACATAATTTTCTCCGTGACCGCACATTTCCAAAATGCGGCCAGTGATCTACACCGTCGTATCCCACTTCATCAATTGGAGCATTACTTTGCGGTTTACGTTTACATTTTCAGTAATGAGCGACTGCACATATAATTTTGCACACTGCACATAAAATTACATTTTAATATTCACTTGAAAGGTAACAAGCAAAGGTAGTACACCAATGTTTTACGTAAGAGAGAATACATGTTTCGCCGAATTGGTATGTAAATTGAGAAATATATACGCGGTCAAAGCCTAAGCCTGCTATTTAGTAGTTGGGTACTAAACCCTAACATTTAGTACTAAGAACTACCACATAAAAAAATGCCCAACGAAGTAGGCACGGGTCTGCTAGTATATACATAATGGTATTTTCCGGTAGTTGTTAGTACAGTCAAAAGACGAATAGTTGACATGTAGATGATTGTCGAAAAAAGTCATATTAAGCAGTTTGAGGATATTAAATCCTTCAACATAAATAATTTAACGACATAGATAAAAAGGTGAACGACGACATAGGAATAAAAAAAGTGTTTATCTTCCTTTAATTCAAGTTTAGCATATCAGTGGAAAATTTGTTATAAAAATGAGCGTCAAGCGTTGTGTGGAAATACACACATTGTTGACAAGGAAAAATACTAGCGAACGGCGCTGTGTTTATGCACGGGACCTTCATTTGTTATTCATTTATCGATGCTATCCAATACAAATGGTGTTGAACGGAAAAATTGCGTTTTATTCGTGTATACTTCATGTTGTACGCGCTGTTATCTGTTACTAAACAATTTTCTATACTATTACAGCGAAGCGGTGTATTTTAATAATAAAGCCCTGAATACAATTGAGAAATAAAACACATATTTAATACATCCCGTTAGAGTTTTTTACGTAGATAAGCATTCGGCGTCGAATATTAATAAAAGCTGATTTTAAACTGTTCAAACTTAACGATTCTTTCAAAGATTGGCAAACCTTCAGATCTCAAACTTTTCTGTTATATTATTTGAAAAAACTTATTTGAATTTTGAAGAATCTAATACCATTATCATGACGTAAATTAAAAAGTATTAAACATACATAGTTACCATTCTATTTCGATAATAATGTCATTATTTGTGAGTCTACTTTCAAATGAAAAAATTAAACCATGTTGACAACATTTGGCTTTGTATGTGACTCAGGTAATATACATAGACAATCCTATAAATATTTTATTGTAATCTGTCACTTTATCTTTTATCTCCTCTGTCAATATTTTTTTATAAAGATTCTTCGAAATAAAGCATTCTTAACCCATTGTTTTCCAGAAAAAATATATGTATGATTTAACAATACAATACTATTATATTTTCAGAGAATTTCCCAAAATTATATTCACAGCTATTAGTCGGTTTGGTTTCTATAGCGAGCTAACTTAAGTTTGCCTTGTTTTCCATTGGGAAAGAATATGTTCTTAGGTTTTCAAAGTTTATTGAGTTTTATTCTGAGAATTTTACATTGTATTTCAATGAACAGTCACGTAACTTTTTTTTGTCGGACTTGTTCATAAATTATTCATGGATGACCAAAGGGAGGAGCTTAGATTTATTGGTCAGCCCCAGAATATTATTCTACTAAACGAAAAGTGTATTTACTGTCCATTTATTTAATTTAATATCTTTATAGTGTTTAGCTGTTGTAGCGAGCGTATTTGACGCTCTTTATTATTTCAAACAAGCGTTGCCCAGCGTTGTCACCCGCGTTTAAAAAAAGACTATTGATAATTTTCGTTTGGGGAGCGAGAATCGAGCCCTTCGCTTCATATCAAGAGATTCTTAAGAGGCCTATAAATAAGCCGAAAGTCTTCATAAATGGTCCTGCTATTTTTGAGTTTTATCGTCACCCCTCTAAAAGGTCACGGTCAGACTGAAATACTAGTATGACTAGAATTTGCTTAACAAATATCATCAAAAAAGATAATAGCTAGCACTTTTAGTGTTTGTGTACACAAGATAATTTAAGAGCAATATAAATGGTCGAATAATATAATCGACTGATTTATTATGTAAATCCGTTCAGAAAATGACGTATCGTTGGCATATTTATTTGCAAATTGCAAACGTTATAATATATTGTATGGCAGTTTAAGGACAGGCGACCCGACGCTATAATATTTTAATCGATTTCTCTGTCTCGACGCCTTTATTTTATCTCTCTCTTTCATACCTAGCCGAGCCTCCCCTTTTAGTTTTTATAACAGAGGGTTGGGCGACGTCAATGCTTGTCTGATTCTAATACACTAGGGACGTGAGAAAATATTAAATACTGCAAATTTCTTATACGCTTTTATTACTATTGTTGATCTAAGTTTTTAATATTTCAATGTATGTACAATTTACTCAATAATTAAAATCGATTCGTACGTACGCATGTTCATTCAATAGAGAATCATAGATTATAATGAAGTCTCGTATAAATATATCTTTTGAGACGTTTACATGTGATAAGCTGTTTTATCTGTATCAGCGTATCATTATTCTGTACTTTTTACCGCTTATTTACACAAATACCACATACATACATATTTAACTAATAGTTCAATAATTTCTTCTATAATGCAGTGTTATATTTCTTTGTTATTTGAATTTACAGTACGCAAGTAACAATATAGTATAGAACAATATAGATTCTTTCCACACGATACCGTCAGTAGGCGGGTTTGTTTGCAGATACGGATGTTTTATGGTCTTGAAGGTCGCCTACAATTAATTTCCTCGTTCAACAATTGTCTATTGTAAAATGCCGACAATAACTTACAGTAAAAAATGTCCACAGATGTCCGATTGCATTAGTTATGTAATTTGCGTTGCGTTTACGAATTTTATTATAAGATTGAAATAGCAAACGCAGCATGCAGTCGACCTTAAGTTATGTGATCACTGCCACCCATTTCTTTCTCGTCTTATGCTAAGGCAGGGGAGAGGTTTCTTGAATACATCGGCTCCGAATGTCGATATTAAAACAAGAAAGGTGTTTCTATTTCAATATACGCCTACGCAATGGGGTTGGACCCTATTCCACTCCTTATACAAGTCCATGATTATAGGAATTGTTGTTTATTTACTGTTTTTTATTTATTAGTCTAAGCTATACACTGAGCGCAATATGAAAAGTATGTTCCATAAAAAGTCGAGGGTCACAACTAGTGGCATGTTACGAAACACCGTGTGCCGCTGTTGAGCTAGAATATAATTAATTGAAGCAGCCAGTTCCCTGTACAAAGGTTGCATGTACCTACTATAGGCTTACGTAATGGCGCAGTGATTAAAAAACCTTAAACTTGTAGCGTTATATTACCTACTGTTAGTAAAATCAATAAATGATGAGATGCTAAATTTGCATATCTGTTGTAGCAAATGATAACTTTGAAGAATTATATTTGTAGAGAAAGTTTCATTCTTCTTTTTTCATGATTCAAGATCATGTTTTTCGTTTATTACCTTTATATTTATAGGATTCATTGGTGTCAAATGACTATACTCATGATATGGGTAGCGAGAGAGAGACATTCTCTCTGCGAATTCATTTATTTGACGACCTGCGCGGCTTTGTGGCCACTGAACGCTTCTGACACACAGAGATTCAATTTCGACCTTGGCAAAGCAATATGATAAACTTAAATATCTTTTCTCCACCATGGTTTTTGTGTTCATTGCACCCACGATACAAATAAACCTAGTGTGGAGTCTGGGCTATCCCGAGTATAGAAAGCATAATTTCCAATGTAACATTGATTATATTTATTACACGTTGAATGGTCAATATTTACTTTCAAATGTATCGCGTAATAGAATTTAAGGGTTTCCTGTAATTTAATAAAATAGTAACTATATATGATACTGATAGACAAGAAGCAGGATCGAATCCCGGCGTGATCCCGGGATGAACATTCTTGATTCTAATTATTACATTTTTATTACCGTCACAATGACTATTACCCATTGTGACGGTTATAATGAATACGGGTAGGGCCTTCTAGTAAATAATTTAATATTCAGGATGATAAAATCCAGGAGATAGGTAGCAGCGTGTTCCTGTGTAGCATCAACATTAAGTGCGGTCACCAATATATGCTTATCGGTCAGGCGCCGTGATTATTAGCATAAACATAAACGCTTTCTACACTCATAGCCCCACACATTTTCTCCTGTGTCGTGGGTACCATGGACACACAAAGACGAATACACAATCACCCAGACCCAGAACAGAAATCTAAACTCATCATTCATATGTCCGTCTGGGGATCGAACCCGGGACCCACTGCGTGTTAGACTAGTATGGTGACCGCTCCACCACGTGTGTTGTTAATAGCATTTTTTCATTAGGAGAGGCCTATGCCAGGGACCTAAAGATGCCGATGAATGGTTGGACAGCATGCTCGTTTGGTAATTTAAAAAAATGTTAAAATATTCCTGTATTTGAACTTTTAAATTCTGTTAAATAACATTAAATAATGATATTGTTTCAGGATCTTTACTGCGTTAGGAGCGACTTGGGCAATTTGCTCAAGGCCCTCGGACGTTTGGACGAGGCGAAGGTAAATACAATCTTGTGTTCCTCGCTTTCTGGTTTGCTCTGAAGTTAACAGGATTCTATTGAGATTTTCTTTTGTGCTGAAACGAATTAGTGTACTCTATGTTTCGCCGGCGTAAATTGCAATTGCGTAAATATATTGTGACGATTGCACAATGCGTAACTTCTCATTTCGTAATGGTTTTAACGATATCTCTATCACTGTCCATAGCGTATACAGAAGTAGTATCAGATCAATGAACACAATAAGTATTTGTTCAAACCATTATGACAATTATGCGAACGAGTTGGAAAACAAATTGTGATTGTGAAGTTATTGACTCGTCCAATTTGTTTCACATCTTAATAATATAATAGGTCGCAGAATATCGTGGCGGCGTGATAATGTAATATTTCCATGATATTTTGTGACTTGCGTATGCGTAATATCTATCATTTTTCATATAATTTTCCACACATTGTTAACCTTTACTTCTTTCAACTTGAGTTTAACACATTTATTATCTAATGTTTTAGAGTTTGATTTTTTCCTGTGCATAAACAGTCTGTGGAAGATTAATGTGTAAATAAAGAGTACACTAAAATTAATGGTAGTATACATTTTTTATATTTGACCATATCCTGTTTCCTTCAATCTCTTGGTTAGTTTTTAATTCTTGTACTTGTAGTGACTTCTCTTACTGTACATTGCAATGGAGGATCAGAGAAGACAGTAGCATTAATTTCATTAGTGGTATGACGTAGCGTTCTGTTTATTTGTACAATATGATTTTGTCATCCACATCTTGCCTGTCGTACACTCTGCTCGAAGATAGCGCGAGCTGACGATCCTCTCAAATCATATACCTTGATTTGCAATAAAATACAAGTAAGACGACAATCGGCTCACATAGTTTGACTCAAAATCAACTAATTCTATTATATTTTCACAAGGTGTTGTCTGGTAAGACAGTAGGTGTGACTGGTGCAGTTGTAGCTGAGTTACGGTTGGTACTACACTCGCTATCCCGCCACGATGACGACGTACTATGCTGTTCAGGTAAAGTGTAAAAGGTTTGCAGAAAATGTTATGAACAGGTTAACGGACACACTCGGGCTCTTGACATATCATTGTCGTGATCATCCCTCCATCGGCTAGGAAGTGGAAGCGGTTCATGCAATGCATCTCTGATACTATATTGTCGTCCTCTATCGATTGCCTTGCATCCTATTAGGTATTGTCGTTTGCATTTCCTACTGATGTTTCTGGCTTTCGGCGTAGTTTCGTGTCGTAGGGTGCTGTTGGCGTAACTTTTTTAATTAACGATTGATGTTCGGTATTTTGTTTTTATTGTGTCGAGAATACCCAGCATCAATCGGCGCTCTCGTGTAACTACATTCTTTGGCGTAATGAACATCTCAGAATTTCATCAGTGTAAAATTACATGTTAAGCCTAATATTAATTCATGATTTTTCCGTGTGTGTAGGCATGTTACTTGAAGGCCATTGAAACGAGGCCAGACTTTGCAGTGGCATGGAGTAACTTGGGATGCGTTTTTAACGCACAGAGTGAAATCTGGTTGGCCATCCATCATTTTGAGAAGGCCGTGGCATTGGATCCGAATTTCTTGGACGCTTACATCAATTTGGGAAATGTCCTGAAAGAAGCCAGAATTTTTGACCGGTAAGGCATACTTATAAGACTTAATTTTTAGCATTTTATAATGTTCAACATTTTTCTAATGATTTCATGTTGCTAACAGGGCCGTGGCAGCGTATCTTCGTGCGTTGAATTTGTCGCCGAATAATGCAGTTGTTCACGGAAACTTGGCTTGCGTCTATTACGAACAGGGATTGATTGATTTAGCTATTGACACTTACAGGAGGGCGATTGAGCTTCAGCCCAATTTCCCAGACGCATACTGTAATTTGGCTAATGCTTTGAAGGAGAAGGGCCAGGTAGCAGACGCGGAAGAGTGTTACAATACAGCCTTGCGCCTGTGCCCATCACATGCGGACTCTTTAAACAATTTGGCTAATATTAAGCGAGAGCAAGGGTACATTGAAGAAGCGACCCGTCTGTATCTGAAAGCACTGGAAGTGTTCCCAGAGTTTGCGGCAGCTCATAGTAACTTGGCCTCCGTTTTGCAACAACAAGGCAAGCTGAACGAAGCCCTCATGCATTACAAAGAGGCTATTCGCATTCAGCCGACGTTTGCGGATGCTTACAGCAATATGGGCAATACGCTCAAGGAAATGCAAGACGTTGCAGGCGCACTACAGTGCTACACAAGGGCTATTCAAATCAATCCCGCATTCGCTGACGCACATAGCAACCTCGCCAGTATTCACAAGGATTCCGGTAACATTCCGGAAGCTATCCAGTCGTATAGAACAGCGCTGAAGCTGAAACCAGATTTCCCAGATGCGTATTGCAACTTGGCTCATTGTTTGCAAATTGTTTGTGACTGGACCGACTACGAAGCGCGCATGAAAAAGTTAGTCAGCATCGTGGCTGAACAGTTGGAAAAGAACAGACTGCCATCGGTCCACCCTCATCATTCTATGCTGTATCCATTGACTCATGACTTCAGAAAGGCAATTGCAGCGCGCCATGCTAATTTGTGTCTCGAGAAAGTCCAAGTGCTTCATAAGAATCCATACAAATTTATCCGCGAACTGCCAGGACGTTTGCGTATCGGATACGTTAGCAGTGACTTCGGTAATCATCCCACTTCCCATTTGATGCAGTCTGTTCCTGGTCTGCACGATCGGTCCAAAGTGGAGATCTACTGCTACGCTCTAAGCCCAGATGATGGCACTACGTTCCGTTCCAAGATAGCAAGAGAAGCCGAACATTTCGTTGATTTATCACAAGTTCCATGTAATGGAAAGGCTGCGGATAAGATTAACGCAGATGGTATACACATCCTCGTTAACATGAATGGCTATACAAAGGGCGCACGTAATGAAATATTCGCATTGAGGCCGGCGCCGGTTCAAGTTATGTGGTTAGGGTACCCAGGAACTAGTGGCGCGAGCTACATGGATTATTTAGTCACTGATGCTGTGACGTCGCCCTTGGAATTGGCCAGCCAGTACAGCGAGAAACTGGCTTACATGCCCCATACTTACTTTGTTGGAGACCACAAGCAAATGTTCCCGCATTTGCAAGAACGATTGATTCTTAGCGATAAGGTGAAATCTCATAACAACCTTGGTAGTGTTGCGGATAATGTAGCGGTCATTAATGCGACCGACTTGTCGCCGCTCGTTGAAAATACTGACATCAAGGAGATAAAGGAAATCGTAAGAGCTGCCAGACCTGTGGAGATCTCGCTGAAGGTAGCCGAATTGCCTACTACTACGCCTATCGAGACAATGATTGCTTCGGGACAAGTTCAGGTAAATATTACTTAATATCGTGATCACTATTACACTTAAGTTAGCGTTTTTTTTTAATTAATCAAATTCAAGTAAAAGTTTTCATAACCTGTTCAAAATACATGTGTGAAGATTGTCTCACCCACTGTCACATGTTTACGTAACTTAGTATGACATAGTTTGTTAAAGCGATTATTAAAATTAAAGTTGCTCTTATAGGAAAATGTTTCAAAAACAATATAAAAATGTAATTTTACTTTGTTTATTTACAGACATCAGTAAACGGAGTGATTCTCCAGAACGGATTGGCGACCACACAAACTAACAACAAGGCAGCGACCGGGGAGGAGGTACCCCAGTCTATAGTCATCACGACCAGACAACAGTATGGTTTGCCGGACGACGCAGTGGTGTACTGCAACTTCAACCAGCTGTATAAGATAGATCCGTTGACATTACACATGTGGGTGTACATCCTGAAGCATGTGCCAAACAGTGTTCTCTGGCTGCTGAGGTTCCCGGCCGTGGGTGAACCCAATTTGCAAGCGACTGCACAACAGTTGGGTGAGTTGTAATATTGTCGTCAACCCATTATTGTTCCACTGCTGGGCACGGGTCTTCTCTCAGAATGAGAGAGTTTAAGACCATAGTCCACCCCGTTGGCCAAATGCGGATTGGTAGACGACTAGTAATATACTAGATGTTTTAGTTAAAAAACCGTTTAGTAAATGAGAACTGGTTATCTATAAAAATGGATTAGTTCCGCGATAATATTAGACTTAAATAATATAAAAGCAGTGATAGTCTAATGGTTGAAATTCAACTTCCCAATCACGGGTCTGAGATTCGAATCCCAGACAGGCCTTTGAACATTATGACGAAACCAATATGCCTGAGTGTTAATTTAAACAATAAATTTCTTTACGCTGCGTGAAGTTTAGCTCACTATAAGAGGAGTAGTTTCCGAGCGAAGTTCGATTTTTGGCCGAAGCCGAAGTGTAAGCATATTGTTCGGCTATGGCCACAACCTTCGGTCGAGGACCACGCCGAACCCGAGGGTTCAAAAACCATAAGAAATTCAGTTCTAAATTGGCTAAAATTGATTTTTTTGTGATTTTTATAACTTCTAGAGCTGATTTGCTACTTTTTTTAAATAATAAAAGTTCAAATAATGTGAATTTCATACATAACTGGCGACGTAAGCCCACAATGGAGTTTTCGGTTATTCTTTCGCTTCGCCATATCCATCGCAGTATCGTGTATTCGTTTTAGTAAGTTCAATTTAGGCACTTGCTGGAAATTTCGCCTTCGGCCAAAACTTCGGCCGAAGCAGAAGGTTTTGCCGAAGGAGGTTTTTTGGTTCGAAGGTGGCTGAAGCCAAAGCTCCTGTCGGACGCTAAAGAGGAGTCTTATGCCATACATTTTCATTTGTAGTTAAAATTGGTTGTTGTCTTAAGGTGGATGAAATGTTAGTATTAATAGCTGACGCGTTATGATGACGCAATTGATATACCAATTTAGGCTATATTGAGCAAGGTCAGTCAAATTGTTTATCAGTAGCTATTTTAAGACAAATTAAATTATCATTATCTAAGTTCGTAATATTGGCAGTCACCAAGATACAAAGAAAGGCTATCATTACATTATTAGGTAGATGTCTGGCTGGGGATCAAATGGATCTTTTTATATACCTCTTCATGACAGAGTATTATGGTATCTATACTCTATACTATAGTCTTACAAAATGATATATGAATATACTCAATAGTCTGACAAAATGATTAGTCCGACACAGCGATACAAAACGATTATTGGATCTACTCTAGTGTACCTCCGTATTTAGTTGTATTTTATTTCTCTTCAGGTCTCCCCCACGGCCGTATAATATTCTCAAACGTGGCTGCAAAGGAAGAGCACGTGCGTCGTGGACAACTAGCGGATGTGTGTCTCGATACTCCGCTGTGTAATGGACACACTACCAGCATGGACATCCTGTGGACCGGCACGCCCGTTGTCACACTTCCCGGCGAGACGTTGGCTTCCAGGTGAGATATGAACTGCCTTAAATGTGCTACACATCATTTGAGTACCTGGTATTTTAACTAATTTTAGTACACACTTATGTATGTTTTGGTAGAATATAACGATATACACAGAAAAACTACAATACCTGATACTTTAACTATTTGTACACATTTATTTATGTTTTTAAAGAACATAACAATACAAACAGAAAAAAAAAAAACTTTAAAAAATTTATTATTAGTAAAGTAGTTTATTAAATTTTCCGAATTTATTCGTAATTTTCATTTGTTATAAATATCATTCAAGAAAATTTCAAAACTTTTAATCTTTGTGCACCCATGTGACAAGAATAGGGTACGAGCCATACCGTAAAACAATAAATTGGCTGTGTAGTAGAGGTTTTATGAAAATAAAACACAAATAATAACTATAATATTTTTTTTACAGAGTGGCCGCTTCCCAATTGAATACACTTGGCTGTCCTGAGTTGATTGCGAGGACGAGACAGGAGTATCAAGATATAGCTGTTAGATTAGGAACTGATAGAGAATAGTAAGTACACACTAGGTATTCCAATATAATAATGTGTCTTTTGGTATTCAATTATACTAGTTTGTAGGAAAAAATGCACTGCAGTTCTGAGCTTCAAAGTCATGTCAAAATTAACTTTATTTTAATCTATCCTCTATAAAATAAATTTAATAGTGATACAATGATCTTCTTCAGATTATGAATTTTGTTAGCCAATTTTATTCGTAAATAACATATATATTGTATTTGTTCAGCCTCAAAGCGATTCGTGCGAAAGTGTGGACGGCTCGTTCGGAGAGTCCGCTGTTCGACTGCAAGGCTTACGCGACCGGCCTCGAGATGCTGTACAACAAGATGTGGTCTCGATACATGCGAGGCGACCGCCCCGACCACATACAGGCGATCGACAAATAGATGTTGCGGGCCTTTGCGCCCGAACACAAGAGGAAAAAGAGACGGTGCTAGTGATAGAACACGTGTGGTAACCGACTGTGAAGTGTCTGTGGGATTGTGTATCAATTGTGCGGCGAATGTTGCCAAGTGTTTAAAAATTTCTCCCTAAAATAATTTAAAAAGCACGTAATTTTAACTGAGAACCCTCAAATTCGATTCAACATTAAATGGAGTGAAAAAAGGGCCCTTGTCTCTTGGGTAAAAAAATATGCCTCGTGTTTTCACAAAATCTCCCTAAACGACAAAATAAAGTTAAGGAGAAACCCACGAGTTGGCAACACTTATGTGCGGTAAAGTGCGTTGTGTCCAGTGCTCGCTCTAAGCGATATTCAGTGATAAAATTCTTCGGGAAGTTCAAATACGATTCAAGTGCGTGAGATGTTTCACGCGGAACTTATTCAGTGTTAGTTTATATTTTACTTTTACAGTAATCCAGTGGCTAGTTATGATTTTCATGTGTCAACTATTTTCATGTATTCGCTAAGACAGCTATTGTTTTCTAGTCAATATGTTGAGAGATTTCACATCTCGCTTCCCATGATTTTGCCTTTGCTTGTGAGGCAATGTATTTTTAAGCAATATTAGGTACAAATATAGCAATGTGGCATTTGTCATGAAAACGTCATTGAATGCAATAATTAGCTGTTACTTATACACTATAAAATGACTCCTAATTTTTGATGTTAGACAATTTATCTTATTATTAGATTGTTGTTATTACATGTAATAAAATGTTAAACACTGCATATTGTTGATGCCTGTTTTATTTGTCTAAATTTAAGTATTACTCTCCATCTTCATACAACATTGATTATTTTACATTAATCTGCTTATGAAGTTTCAAAATAATAAAGATTAGCAAGTAATGCTATTTGATCAATGTGATTATATAAGAATTGAAACTAAATGAGGAGATAGTTGTATAGCTAAATAGAAAATTAATTTTGCGAAACCCAAATAATGTTTATTAGTAATGTAACTGTTGAGTAATAGGCTGTGGATTAGTAATATTTACATTTTCCTGTATGTCAGTATATATTCATTACTAAATATCAGTAGAAAGATTATTAACATGAGGCTAAATATTGTATACTGCTACTGAACTTAGAATCAGACACCATATATTAGTAAAAATTGTTATGCAATAATGAGTGTAGTAATTATTATTATATGTATACCTGTACATAATATATTAATAAACGGGTTGTAGATGGCAAACATTTAAATTATTAAGATGCCACTTGCTATGAATGGGTTTTGAAATATTGTGACCTAATACAGAAATTTTGGAATAAGTTGACCAGGAATATAAATTCATGATTGTAATAAGCATGAGGAATAAAGTTTGTTGGTGTTTTTGTTAAATTCTGAGGGAAAAGACCAGTGGAAAGTTAACAGCTAGTATAAGATGTGACAATGTTGTGAACACAAAATTGTTATTAAATTTCGTATGGTAAGAATCAGAGTTAATCTCTTATGTTAAATATGGGTTATTGTAAACACCCACATATTAATTGGTTAATTCCTACACATAAGAGTGATAGACTGGAAAATGTGGACTTCTAACATACATTTAGACATGACTAAGAATGTTCGTCAAATCACTTCATTGTAGGTTGTTTTACTTGGATACCAATATCAAGAAGGATAGTCTGATTGTTATCACATGTTTAAGACTAAAAAATGCTTAAGTGACAAGTTAACTGACGACAATTGACTACTTAGTGACCATTAGTTCAGTCCTTGTACTGAACATTGAATGTATGAACTGACTTTGAAGTAAGAGTGAAATTTACGGGAGACTGATTGCATTAATATTGTTATGAAACAATAGAGTAATACTTATTTAAAATAGCCTATGTTCATTGTATTGATAAAGTGTTTATGGGCATATAGTCGTAACTTGGTTATTTGCTGTTTTTGATTATTTGCATACTCATACTTTTCTTGTATTCAAAGTATTCGAGATAACTGTTACTGTAACTTATAAAATCTGTCACTATGTTATAGTTTTGCAATTTTTAATTGTAATATATATCACATTGAAATAGGTTAATTAGATTTTCAATATACAGCCTAGCCTTTTTATTAAATGGTGCCTGACACGATATTCAGCCGTAACATCTAATACAGCATTATGATATGTTAGAACTCACTTACATACATCATGCTACAGTGCACAGCAGATTGGCTTACAGTGCTTGGAGTACATGGTTAGGCAATATAGAATATTATTCGGGAAGTTGGTTGAGCGGCGACATTTAGTAAGGAGGCTAGGCTATAAAAAGAACGGCTAATTAAATTAGTTGGTTGCGTCATAATTATTGTCTCATATTTTTTGCTATCATAAATGTGGTTGTATGGGAATTAAGTAAAGACAATAGCAATATTCTAAAATTTTTAATGTTATGAACGTTTTATAGCTTCTGTCAACTGTGAATTAGAATATTTGTAATGTTTTACATTTAGAAGAATGGCTGCAATGGGGAGGGTATCAGCCAGTTTCTGTGGTCATCACATTGCTATTGACAATAAGATGTTAGATGTTAGTAGTCAGTTACAGAGATTAACCAAATAACGAAATAAATTATTATCAATATTGGATATGCTTTTTAACATTATCATGTTCTTATCAATATTATTGTCAATAGTACTTGGATGTAGGAAACCTATGTCCATGTGTGGGCACATGGATTATCTAACAAAAGATATTCGGATGATCCTCACCATTGTAATTGTAATTGGATTGTATACTAGAACAATTATTAATTTATATTGTGCTCTCACCGTTAACTTGATGACTTTGAAAATATCACTAGTTTAAGCTACATTGTTGGTGTGACTTAACCGATTTATTTAAACTAGGATTTCTCTATACGGCTTCGATAATTGTAAATATTTTTTAAGCTTAGAGGGTAACTACAATAAAGATATGCAAAAACGTGAATGTAGTTTTGCTAATATCTGATACATTATACTCCAAATTATTCATACTTATACCAACAGTAATGTATCTTAAAAAATGATTATATTTATTTAACAAAAATATTAACTTGTTTGATTACAATTTATTGATGTTCTTATCATTAAGATATTACTTGTTATTTTTTCTAGATATATGTTGGTACTTTTGATTTTTCCGGGACAAAATTAAACAGCGCTGCGCAGAACGACTTTATAACATGATAGTCTCAACATGACACTCTTCAAACAATTATTTATCTAAGAGAAAATATATTAAAAGGATTCTCAAAATGACCAAATTGTATTTATTACATTTTTAATAATATATAATAAACGTGAAACATAATGCTGTCGGCCATGTGAACTAAAACGCTAAACAGCGTATGACGTCATGCCTCACTACGTGTCAACATAACGATTTCTATGCTGATGTCAGATGATGTCAGCAGGCGCCATGACAACTGCAAGCGTTTTAGCGCTTAATTCAAAATTAATTGAAATTTGTTACTATTAGTAGGGGAGCTCATGACGCTAAATGTGGAGTTACTCGAGCGTCGCGGAAACCTATACGATTTGTTAGATTAGATGGTAGGAAGATTAAATGGTCCTATAATGTTTTCACTTTCAGCGGTGGAGGAAGCGTCTATGGATACTGATACTGGATAAATTGTAAAAAAAAAAACAATGACATGGACAAACTCAAGCCTGTCAGATATTATGTATTTCATACTCCAATTTGTCTCTAATATGAAATATATAATAATCTGCTGATTTTCGTGGCGGAGGTGGCCGTGCGGAATAATAAAAAGAATTACAGAAAAAAAAGGATTTACTCGATCGCCTCAGAATTTCGCAGGGGATGTTCATTGAACCCTACAGATGCTCCCATTTCTTTAGCTGACGGTTTGGAAGTAACGCAAGCTCGCAGCAAGTTTCTGAAAATGTAAAACAATCGCCATCTTGAAATACTCGAGCGCGTCAGATTAGCATATTGAAGGTTTATCATGATGTCCCTGATATAATGACCAAAAAACTGACAATTATGTCGAAGGACATTGATAATCCGACAACTTGAAAAAGAAAATTATATATTTTACATACCTATATCAGGCATCAAAAATATCTGACACGCTTGAGTATTTCCTTCTCTTATTATAATAAAAGGCTCGCTTTCTACCAGAGACCCTATATATACTCTACTTTGAAAAAGCAGTATTTAGAGATATCTCCCAGCTATAATATTGTGGTATATCATTTTTATGGTCTTAAAGGACCATTTATGAAATAAAAGATTTTTTGAAAACCCTACAGTGGCCTAATCCCTTAATAGACGATTTTCATTACCTTTGGCTTGCGGAAATCGTCAGATTATATATTTTTTGTTATTCTGGTATTATTACCTTACATTATTACTATAATAAAAAAAAACGACTGCGCTCGAGTAAGTCAAGACAATGATTTATTTTTGCAAGTTTGTTATCGTGCCATTCCCTCAAGTTATATTTTTATCGTAAGATTAGCAAAATGGACACATATTAGGTTTTAATTGACCTCCCCTATCTTAATTGGACGCGCTCGAGTATTTCAGACGATCGATTTTTTTTACTAATCTGACGGCATCTCCTGCGCATACCCGCCTGTATTAAAGGCTCATACTGGCTGGTGGTACTTAACTATGTGTTAAATATTCTGCATTATAATAATCTGCCGCGCTCGAGTTACTCCAAGAATCCCCGCTTACGGCCTTCCCTACTATATTGTTTGCGTTGAAATAAAATTTATTTCTGAAGTAATGTAATTTTTGGAAATTGTAGACATACCTATATTATAGAAGGGGATTTGAAAATAATGAAATGTCTTACGAAGTGATGATTATTGATGTGGTGATTTAATTTACGTGAAGCGTGAGCTCCCAAACTTGCTTTAAAGGTGGTAGAGCCTGTTGTGGTTCTACTACAGGGAAACGAATACTAAACCTTATTACAGCAGTGTAATGGTAATGGTTAACATAATTATTCAAGTCGAGGCTTATTCATCCCAAATTACTCCTCGCGGGTAGACAGATGCGTTGCTACCTGTGAGGAATAATTTAGGCCAGCCTCTGGCTGGACTAATTTTATCTGGGGTTAATTACAAATGTTCTTGGGCGTCAGTGGTCACTTTAGCCACTTACAGTGTGCTATCGTACATCTTACGTTACCATAAAATTATCGTACATGTACGATAATTATCG
>MOOZ01000754.1:218552-230798 GCA_002930495.1 Cecropterus lyciades | reverse complement strand
GGATGTTATTATACATATAAACCTTCCTCTTTAATCAGTCTATCTATTAAAAAACCGCATCAAAATCATTTGCGTAGTTTTAAAGATTTAAGCATACAAAGGGATATAGGGACAGAGAAACTTTGTTTTATACTATGTAGTGATACATTAAAATGAAGTGTCACAGTGTTCGTACAAGTGTCATATCAAATAATAATAAATAACTTAAGGGTTAACTTAAGGGTAAGTGTTGAAGTGTTTATGATATACAGAAATTAAATCGTAAAAAGAATCTTCATGTGTTACGTAGTTTTAGAACTTACATCCCATACTCACTAAAACAATGTAGGTAGTGATAATTGGTAAATCTAGGCGCACAGATTAACACCTTTCAGTAGAAATCAGTCGAATTAGCGGTTTATCGGTTATTCTCTACTTTCTCGTTTTAAAGTTTAATTAATTTACCATGCATAGAAACTTTTACATACACTTTAAATGTACAGTCACGAGCATAAGTATCTGACTATGGGCACGTCAGCAAAAATATCTGCCCCAAGAACGAGTTCAATAATATCTGTCTGCACGAATGCAGCAAAAATATCTGACATTAACAGGCAGCATAATCAAGTGATATCAAAATAATGTGATGAAAATGTACATCAAATAATTGTGACTACCTGTCGAAGCAAAAATTGCAAAAGTTGATTAATGATTATGCTGCCTATTAATGTCAGATATTTTTGCACCACTCGTGTAGATAGATATTATTGAACTCATTCTTGGGGCAGATATTTTTGCTGACGTGACCATAGTCAGATACTTATGCTCGTGACTGTACATATTTCCTTATTTATATTCCGCTGATGTTTAAATAATGTTCGAGATGCTGATGTTTTTTGTTTTGTTTTGTATGATGGTTACAAAACAAAAAAAATGTTTATTCGTAAATTGCATTACATGCCTTTTGAGTTTTCCGTAATTTTACAAAAAATATATGGCCTATTCGACCTTCATATTAATTTTTTTCAGTATCGGTTCAGCAATATCGCCGTGAAAGCGTAACTCAGTCACTTTCACGATTATAACAATCTGTGCAAGAAGTGAGAAACCAAGGACGGACTTCAATATGAAGAAACTTGCAATCTAGTCAGTGACGCGTAGGAAAGTCGATAATTGTACGATGTGAAAATAAAAGAAAAATTTGCCTTTTGTCTCGTTTGGTAAAATCTTAATATACATAAATTACGTGTCACGTTGTTTTTCCGGGCTAAACTCTGGAACTACTGAACCGATTTCGATCAAATTTGTACACCGTAAGCAGTTTAATCTAAATTGAAAGATAGGATATCTTATATCTATACAAATTACGTGTCACGTTGTTTGTCCGCTATGAACTCCTAAATTACTAAACCATATATATAATACGGGTCACGTTGTTTGTCCGCTATGGACTCCTAAACTACTAGGTATATAGGTAGGCTTATAGTATAGGTATGTAACTGCGACCATGTCGTAATCCGTTGGGTGGTATTTTCGTCTGTCCATCTGTCTATCACTAAGCTGTATCTCATGAACCGTGATGGCAGATAGTTGAAATTTTCACAGATGATGTATTTCAGTTGCCACTGTAAGAGCTAATAGCAGAATAAAATAAATATTTTAGGGGGCTCCCATAGAACAAATGTGATTTTTTGCTCGATATTAATAACGGCAAAATGTAGATGGTTGAAATATTCACAGTATGTTTAGTTCTATATTCATTTTAAAAATAAATAATGAATCAAACTGAAATAAATATTTAAGAGGGGCTCCCATATAGCAAACGTGACTTTTTTGGCGGTTTTTGTAGATAATGGTACGGTACAAGGGGAGGCATTGATTTAAAAAAGAATGTTTTTCCCATGATTAGATATATTATAAACATGTTGTTTTATTTGAAGTTGGATATGCATAAAACTATACATTTTGCGGCCAGATAGTAACACCAAGAAGCAAAGGCCAAGAAGTATTAAACAATTAAAATAAACATATTAAATCATAATAATTTTAATATACAAAGTGTATATGTGTAAAGGTACCAAACAAAGGATAATTATATCAAAATTTTACATAATAGAGTATACATGTTTCGTCAAATTGGCATGCAAATAGGTATATATGTACATACATACGCGATAAAAACATAACCCTCCTTTCGGTAGTTGGGTAATAAACTTCAATATTTAGTACTAAGAAATACGCCAACATTTTTTTAATGCCCAACGAAGTGGGGGCACTGGTCTGCTAGAATTACAATAAATATTATGTTTGCATTTGTGTATCTACTAAAGTTTAGATTCCCTATTTGCAAAAACTGTTGGATGATCGTATAAAGCGATGTATAAGGGATCGTCCATTAATTACGTGAGGCGGTTTTGGCGATTTTTGGACTCCCCATTCCTCCTTGGTTAGATGCAAAGATTGTGAGATTTCTCAAAATCAGGAGAAGAACATGTTTTACTTCATTCTTCTTTCAATTTTACACAATTTGATGCGAAAAAAATGAGTAATATTAAACCGAGACCCCTTCCTCTACGTGAGATTTGATCCGACCCCCTAAATGTCTCATATAAATAATGAATGTCCCATAAACTATACATATATGCTTAATCATTATCATTTATATAACAAATTAAAAATCTCGAACAACATAACTAAAGTTAGTTTCAGTGCCAGCTAAGTACGCGTTTATTTAAAAGGGATCCCCCATTTACAACGTCGGTGTTTACATTTTTTTCGTTATTCCATTACGCATGGCCGTTACCAATTAGTTATCTCTGATGTTAGATCAAATTACATCTCGATCGGTCCCGTTAAATTGCATCACAATAGTGCCGACGCGAAACGGCCAGTCATCGCTTCTCCATCGCATTCGAATTCGAAATACGGTAATTACAGGTGTTGCCGGGCGATGAAAAACAGTACTAAAACAATAATTTCTTTTATGGCTACTAACACAAAGACATTGTCTATATTTTTGTAATAAAGTAGACCAAACCTTGGATACCTGTAACCAATTTCACAGAGAGCAGTGGTTTTATCTGAACTTACATATGAGTTGCTACTCTTGAGGATTATCAACTTCTATTTAGGGTAAACCTTAAGCTGCTGCACGTTAGAGATAGGTATGATAGTGGTACGTCTTCGGTCCGTATCAGCTACCACCTTATAAATCTATGTTATTATTTTCTGTGTAGTCATTGTAGTTTTTAAATAGTGATCAAAATAAACGTTACTGGTGTTATTATTATGATTTGATTTTGACATCCTAAAGAATTGTAAGGAAAGAAAGGGAGGTGACATTAAGTTGAAAGGGTATAGGGTATTACGACAAGGCGGATTGACGATTTGAAGGTAACAGCTAGTAATAGCTGGATACTTAGGACATAACATTAGTCCGTAGCTCCCATCTAGGGATGATGGCCGGCAATAGACGTGACAAATATAAAGGACGTTTTTTTTTTATCAAAACATGTATCCCTGTCTTTATCACGGTGAGACTAAAATTAAGTAAGTAAGAAATAAAACTTAAAAACATCGTTGCAATTTTTAGCTGAGCACAGTTAACGCGAGAAATCCTCTCCTATCCAGTCTTACCTAATAACTGCTACAACTATTCTGCTTCGTATCTCATTGTTTAAGGAAACTTTTAACGAACCTGGCATTTACAGTTTAGCAAGGAAATAATGCTTTAACTAGTGAAAATTATAATTCTTAAAATAATTCACGGTTATAGTTCAGAAAAACACCATTTATTGAATCCAGCATAATTGTATGTTCGGAGCAGGATTTTGGAGAGTTACATAAAAAAACTCTCCAAAATGCAAACACAATTTTGCTTTAGGTGCCTCTATTTTCACTGTGTTATATGTAGAAGTTGTATGACAATAAAACAATGACCGACGATTTGAAACTATTTATATGAGTATATCGCACGTATAACGTATAAATGGCTATCTCAAAATGGCGCTTTCAATGTAACATGTTGACGCCATTTTAAATTTCCTAGCAATAAATTCCGAATGCAGCTCCGTTTCAAACAAACAGATATTTATTTGCAGTGTAGTGTCAATTGGTCACGTTCGAAATTTATCTCTTTTCACGGTTGTTTATGGCGTGTGTGAAACGTTTTTGGTACAACGATTATAGAATGTTTCCCTCGGATTCGATTCGATTCGGTCGTTTAGTGTGTAATTAATTAATTATCTCACCAAAAACATAAAGTTGTAAGAGGGACAAGGTGTACGCTTTATAAAGATATTTGGAGATAGGTGGGGCTTAAAGATCCCGTGTCTCTAATAATTGCGTCGATGAATAGATAGTAAAATGCATACTTTCAACTTTTGTACAATAGTATCAGTTATGTAGCACGTAGGAGTAGTTACCAAGGACTGTTAATATATCAATAAACTTATTTGTTTTGGTTTTTTTAAAGTTATTAAAGTTGAAATTATGCGTAATAATTCCAGTGTAGCGCTGCTGTGTTCTGGTCTGAAGGGTGTTGTAAGAGAGATATACCTATCCGAGGCGTTCATCTTAGTCCTCAGGAATAGTCTTGGCAGTGCATCTGTGGATAACCTCATGTAAGACTCTGACCTTACCTGGGGTTGATTGACGTTGTTGTTTGTTGATTGACGACATTGACGTCTGTTCAATGGGCCATTTCCCATCAGGTCGACTACATGCTCGTTTGCTAATTTCATATTATAAAAAACGAAAAATACGACGATATAAAGCTACAAAATCTAGTTAAACGGTCTTCGTCGGCCATTACATGTCATGCACATGTAGCATGTTCGAAACCAATCTGTTATAAAATAACGCTAGTCAGTAACTTTTGGTGGAGGACCATTGTGATGTGATTCTTAGATTGAAATTAGAATTGATACAATTCGAGCTAATTGTCTCCATCAGTGTCGTGTCTTGATATAGCATACGAACACGCAATTTTCTCGAATTGCCATTCATGGACAAGACTCAACAGGATAGGAGTGTGGTAAGAATCCTCGCTATCGATTACAGAAGATCTGTTCCACTTTAGGACTAAATATGTTTTATTTATGTCATGTAGAACATGACATAATTAATCAGTTTATTACGCGCTTCAAACAAGAGTGAACAAAGTGCTTATCTCCATCTCAATCCTAAAATAAAACGTGCAAGAAGCTTTTCAACTTGGTCCTTGTAGAAAGTCTTTAATGAAGATCGCAGATAGAAGTATCTTCTTGGCATTGGCTACATGGCCCATAAGCAAATGTTCACGTTTGAAGTGCCCACATATTAGCTGTTTCTATTACAACATTTGTCAAACTAACAAAAAAATGTTCAATACCGTTAAAATAGACAAAAAGACAATCGAATCAATTCGTTACAAATTGTTAGGAGCCCCTGTTCTCACAGAAAAAGTTGAGATTAAGTAAATATACGCTTAAATCATTGAGTAAGTAATGAAGAATTCCTGTTAATTATCGCTTTCATTGGCGTGGAACGGTNNNNATTTGTGTCTACGGAAGCTTGATGTTTTAATATTTGGATTTCCAGGCGTTAATTAAGCTCTTTTATAAGGCACAATTATTTCTTGTAACATTGCATATTATTATACCTACGCTGAAATGAACGGGATGTTAATTATATGATATAAATGGTTTTTGTCAAAGTATAAAATTTATATTACCGTTTATTTTCTTCAGCCATCATATTTTATTTAATATCGAACTAGCAAAGGAGCATGCTGTCCACCAATTGGTAAGTGGCTGCCCATGGACATTTTTTTAATTTATTTTTTATGTATGTACCTATCGATAAGGCAGACGGGCCACCTGATGGTAAGTAGTCACCGTCGCCCGAATATTTGCAACGCCAGAGGAGTCACCAATGCATCACCGGCTTTAATATCTGTAATCATCAACATCTGTAATAATCAACCCCAGATAAGTTCAGAGTGTTAATTGTGTCTAGCAACAGATTTGTTGCTACTCCTGAGAAGTAAGTTGGAATGCTTCTGATAAATATATTTCCATTACCACACCCTTCAGACCAGAAAAAAACAGCGTTTAATAAAGCTGTTATTAGGTAGAAATAGGTATGGCAGTGATAGCTCTGGACTAACTACAAAGAGTTGTACCACTTTCATTTATTTAGTATTATATTATAATAGCATAATATATGAAAGCCATTGGCAAATATTCGTTTTGAATATTGAAGGACAGCAAAATATGTTAGAATATGTAGGTAAAGTAGTATCCGAGCAAAACAAAGTTTAAATCTATGTTTAAAATGAATATAATTTGATTGCAACATGGAACTTTCATGTCGGGGCACTATAATTGTGCTTGCTTGGGATAAAAATCTAATTTATTTTGAGAAAAATTATTAATGTCTATTGTAGCCTACTTCAAAAGCTGTCGTAGGAATTTAGGGCAAAATAATGACATGTTATTTTCTTTTCAACCGCCACCGCACCAAAGTAATAGCTAGGCCGTAGAGTATTAAAAATGGGAAGATGCCATAAAATAAAATATATATCTTAGGATGTTTGAAAGCCAAATTTTTTTTACTCCGATGTTTATATTGTAATGTTTTTGTTAACTTGATAACATGGTAATGTAACCGAATAGTTAGACTTATTACTTGACAAAGTGACAGAATACGTCTTCATGCTATGGTCTTAAGTTATTATTTAGGTACCACCGACGTTTTTTTCTTATTTTAAGCCCACTTTTAATCTACATGTAAGTACATATTTCCGTTACAATCAAATCTCTGATGTTGATCATATTTAACGAGCAGGGACTCTACTGACTTTTATGGCTATATTTAAGTTGACATGAGGATCGTTTTCGCTATTTTTCCACTCTTACAAAAAACAATCTCTGACGTCGGTTAAAATTTCGTTTGATTTGTGTATTAATTAAAATTTGTAACATTATTTTAGAAACACAGATTACTCACAAACAGGCTCTATAACAGGTTTGGGTCTGTTTTGTTCTTATGCATGTTTCGTACTTATATTTTGTTCTAAATAGTTGTACAAATGTCGGTTATTATTTCCTAAAACATGTTACTTCTTGTGTATAAGAGGCACATCAAGTGTAAGTAGTGCTTACCAGTAGTTATTAGCGTACGTTACGATTCAAGTACTAGGCGCACATAACGAAATGAGGGTCGGCATAGCCGCGAGCGGGCCAATCAGAGTTATTAAAGGCTGGCCGTAGTCCGCCAGATCTCATCTTATCTCCGGGGATTATTGTAGCTTGCCAGCCGAGATGTAATAAAACATAATGAAAATCTTACCCAGCTTGAAAGCCCGGAACGACGCTTAAAGACGAGAGGAACAGAAGTTAGATGTAATGTTATATTTGTAAAGCAGGAAATTTTAGCGTTATTCCTTACTTTGCATTTACAGCTCAATTTAATTGTCTTAGTAAATTATGTTTTGGGGCTAGCTATAAATTAATAAAAGTTATGGACGTGGATTAAACTTTAATTATTATTTTTTTAGGATGCTATTTTTGCTAATCCTAGCTTATTCTTTAATATAAATGCTAGGTGTTTTGAATTGAACCTAACCTGATAATGAACTGTATATTTATTAGTGTCCGACCTAAACTGATTTTTACCGAAACCGAATGTTCAGTCGTAGACTAATATTTATACTCAATATCTGTTAAAACCATTACGTACTTCTTATATTTTATAAACACATTTGCCTTTTTTCTTGACATAGTTTTATTTATGTATGTAAGGTTGATGTCATTGATCTACGAGTGCTTCAAATAACCCACATAACAATGTGCTACTTACAAGATATTATTTTTTCGTACATACAGGTTTTACGGTATAAATACCGGTATTTATTCCGCCGTTGCGCGCATTGACATACACATTATTTCAATTGTAATTACGAAATGCCAAACTAGTATAAAATGTTGAATGTCTAGCTTGCTTATTTATATCGTTGACTTAAGTATAATCCAGAAGACAGGGAATCTTAGTGTGTGGAATGTAGAGAGCGTTATTTTATTACTTATACATTCTCATGGCGCTGACATTCTTTTCTTTTCTTCAAAACTGAGTTGAATGTCTTATATATTACACCCTCTGAAGAAACGATATACCATATGCTAATATTAACTATGTAGGCTATAGTGACCACTCAATATCAAGAGCCCATTTTGTTTGTTTGCAAACCTGATATTATTATAAATGGATGCCTAAAAGTATAACCGAACAAAACTATCCAGTGTACCACACACCACGAGTTTTAATTAAAAATTTAACGACAATTTCAAGTAAAAAGATGTTTCCAAGAACATTAATTAACTCTAGGAACTACTTTTTAATTTTAACTTTCACCCGAAGTATTTTACGTTATTTTTAAAGGTTAAAAAGGATGCTGAATCAACAATTAGGGCTGTCAACCAATTAGTGTTACGATCTGAAATACTAATTTAGTCACTTGAGTCGACACGTGAGAGACGAAATAAAATGGAGCGTCCGAGATAAAGGGGCGTTAATTGCCTTGTCTTTGTGTGGGTTCCACGTCTCTCGTTACTGACTCAGCGAAGATATTTATAGTTATAGACAATGCTGTTTTATAATGTTATTGTTCGATGTATACATTGTTTAACTTGCATAGGACACCGTAGGGTCAGCGATGCGTTCTATATTAAATAAGTAACGTCTACTTCGCTCTTAGCTTCGCTTTGAGTGTTAAAGTCTGTGTTGGAGTGTTTACGAATACATTAATTTTTAATGTTATGTGTCTTTGATGAGTATAAATTAGATAAAGAGTTATTTAGATATTATTGTGTGTAAATGATTTCAAAGTATAGATTCAATAAAACAACTTTTAATTCAATATAACAAAGGTACTTTAATGGTGACAATCATCAAGTGGCTTTCTCTTTTATGTTTCACCGCAAAACCATAAATTGTCTGTAGGATGTCAAAAACTTTTGACACATTACCTATAATATACCATTAATATAACATAAATCATTAAAGTAAGAAGAAAGTAGAATACTTCTTTCTTTCGACGAACCGCGTGGCGGAGCGGTCACCATACCGGTCTGACACGCAGTGGGTTTCGGGTTCGATTCCCGGCCAGACCAGACATCTAAATGATGAGTTTAGTTTCTGTTCTGGGTCTGGGTGTTTCTGTATTCGTCTTTGTGTGTCCATGGTACCCACGACACAGGGGAAAATCCTAATATGGGGCTATGAGTGTAGGAAGTGTTTTTTTTTCTTTCTTAATTTTCGCTACAGACTGCTAAGAGTATCATAGTCTTTTATAGTGCACGCAACAATTTTCGAACTAGGGAATAATTTGTTCAAGCTTAATATACTTTCTTCCTCATCTCTTATCTTGGCATCTGCTAATATATCCACCCAATTTTCACATTCTTAGTGCAATAGCCCTGGTTGTATTTGTAAAGGTTTTTTTCGGATATCATTGTTTCTCATGCAGTGTACTAAGCTCGAGATCTAGATAAGAAGAATTTCAGTCAAAGAAGGGATCTTATTATATATTACTTGGATCATTTAGCATTAAAAAAGATGCATTTTAGTACGTTTTAACTGTCAATGATCGTGTATAAGCGCGTGGGCAGTGAATTCCGTCTTGGTCGTTAATTACTGCCGAGGCGTTTTCGTTTTGTGATCCAAACTCGTAACAATGCCTTGACACTTGTGGTTTCACTGCGTGCGTTCTTATAAAGAGCTTGTATAGGATCGGATCCCGTTTTACACGCGGTCACCGCAAGCGTTGGCTCGCTTTAGAACTAACGAGTTTCATGTAAAGATCCGCTGGGTAATGGTATAAAATAAATTATTTCTTTATGTGTTGCATTATGATCTAATTCTTACTAATTTTTCTTCCAATAAACAATTTTAACATTATTGATGCGAAACGGACACATGTTGGCTTGTGCAGATCATATCTATTTTTAACCGACTTCGAAAAGGAGGTGGTTGTATGTTCGACTGTATGTATTTTTTTTGTATGTTCATCGATTTTTCCCCCCATTTATGGACCGATTCGCAAAATTCTTTTTTTATTCAAAAGAGTATACGCCTGAGCATAGGCACCAAATTGTGCTCTGATGACGGGATCCCAGGGAAATTGAGGGCAACCCTCGTTGTAGGCATTAGCAATGTTTTTCATATATTTTCTAGAGCTACTGAGACATTTGCATATAATCGTCATCATCTCATGACGCTAAGTTGATGAAGGAAGGTAGAACTCTTTAATATAATGCAGTGGGTACCTACTGCCTGACTAAACTATACATGAGAGCTACTTGGCCCTAACGTATATGTAATAAGTTTTTTGAGCAAAGACATACGATTAAATATTTGAGCTTCAACTCTTCAACCCTGATAATGTAGGTACAACTTGCTTGAAACATAGAAGTTTAGCATCTGTTGCTTACAAATTTTAATAGGTTCCTACGCTGAGACATGTGATGAAAATTTTGACTCTGAATATCTTAAACAGTGATGATGCAGGAGTACTGTTTATGGCTTAGGATGAGGTTGAGCATTTATATAAGAGGGATTAGGTTGGGTTAGAACATTAAGTAAGTAAATAAGCGGATGCACCCAATTCTTATAAATTCAGATCTAACCTTTATTTACCTCAATAAAATTATAAAAGTTATGGCTTAGATTTAATTTTACATCTATGTTGAAAGTTTATTTTTATTAAAGTTTTAGTTTATGCTTTTGTGTAAATTTATATTTACGAAGCAAAATTAGTGTTATTATAAGAATACAAATATAAATGTATCATCACTAAAAAGCGTGAAAAAAATTTTTAAACAAAAAAAAGAAACCGACTTCAATGCCACAAAAAAGTTGAAAATAATTTAAGTATATGCTGGGTCATATACTTGTAGGACATAAGATTCGTCGTTGTGTTCTAGCGAAATATGTTGAGCGCCGACTTCGGGACTATGTACTGTGTATGTACTAACCGAACATATACTTAAATTATTTTCTACTTTTTGTGGCATAGAAGTCGGTTTCTATATTTTGTTAAAATTTTTTTTTCAAAGTTAAACATGATTTACAAAGTCATTGGCACAGACGAGTTCGATGAATGATCGCTAGTGGTATAATTTTATGCTTGCCTTCATACTTTGGAGAGAATGTTAAACCGTCAGCCGCGATTGTTACTATTGGATATCAGTCATCAAAGTTTGTCAGAGGCAGTATGGTTCTACGATACGGCTTTTATCTGTGCTTTTATTTTAACCGGCTCTACGGAAAATTTTAATCTGTGCTTCCGTACCAATACGCATTGCAAGGCGGTATGTTCAATCCAGACCTTTACCAGTTGCAAGAAAAAAGTGGTGTTATAAAAAAATTGTTAAAAAAAGAAACAAACTTGCAGAAACTATACATTTTTATAATATTATAAAGCTGAAGAGTTTGTTTGTTTGGTTGAACGCGCTAATCTAGGAGTGCTATAGGCAATATAAAATCACGCTATGTTGATTTGTTTGTTTTTTCTTATGTAATAGCGGGTGAAACTGCGGGGCACAGCTAGTGTCAATATATTATTGGACACATGTTATACGTGACAAGTTCACTCACACAGGTAAACATACAACATCAATGGTGTGTAGGTGTGCGTGGAATGTGGGCCTTCGTAACTCGACTGCTAATTACAGCAGGCGTCTTTGTTTTTGTAATACAAACTTGGATCAGACCTTGAGAGCTCCACAGTATATCGTTGCTTTGCATGAACAATACCATAACATATTTAAGATGGCAGAACTCTTTGTGGTTCGACTCCTGAAGCACCACCGCCACACCTATTTCTGCCTCATAACAGCAGGGTTATGCGCTGCTGTGTTCTGATCTGAAGGGTGTGGTAAGGGAAATATACTTTTCCGTGGCATTCCAACTTAGTCCTCAGGAGTAGCAATGCATCTGTGGCTAACCTTTGGTGAGACTTTGATTTTAACTAGGGTTGATTACAGATGTTCATAGGCGGCAGTACCCACTTACCATTTGGTGGGCTGCATGCTCGTTTGCTACTTCCATACTATAAAAAAAATCCCAGAGAGACAGGTAAAACTTTAATAGAGCTCTTTAATTTTATCTATAACTAGCTGAGCCCGCGGTTTCACCCGCGTTCAAAAGAAATGTAACGTGACATACATTAATCGAAATTTTATACCTTTAATAATCTCTATTTTATTCTTTTACCGGTACCGCCGC
>MOOZ01000754.1:206217-217950 GCA_002930495.1 Cecropterus lyciades | reverse complement strand
TCTTTAACGTAAAATTGTCGAATTTTAAATTGTGTGGTCTTTCATGCAAAACAGCGATATGTAATATAACAAGAATAGGTGTTATGACAATGAGTTAAGTACTTGCGGTTGAAATTGGTGAAATTAATAATAATTATAAATATAATTGTGACCGGACGTATTATCCAATTAATGTGTAATTTTTATCAGACTACGTCAGAAGGTGGGTAAGGTTTTTTCAGCGTATGTTTGTATGTCAATTTCATTGGCCTGCGCCTGTTAATAGGTTAAAAGTGGGAGGGGGAAAGACTTTCAGGAAGAAGACGAAGAAGGAAGTTCATTACCATGACAATATGGGTACTAAATGAAAGCTAGTAAATAAATCATTCCAAAAATATATATTATTATAAAAAAGTTTGTGTCAATTCCGACGCACGAGTTTACTCCTTAAGTACGATTGTCTAAACAGGCGCAATAAAATATAATTTAAATAAGTTTCAATTGTTATAAACAGCGCCATCTATGCGACGGATAAAAAAAACTTAAAGTAAGTTTCAATTGTTGTAAACAGCGCCATCTATGCGACAGATGAAAAAGGGAAAGGTGTGCACAAAGATGGAACAGGGAAAGGTGTGCACGAAAAACGTAACGAGGTCATTCGATCACTAGGTCTTTTACACCTCATATTTTTCTCATACCGGGCGCCTTATATGAAAATCGATTCTTAAGGTGTAAACCCCAAAACAAAAACTCAACTGCTTAAAACCAATGAATCTGAAGGCAATCAATCGTTTAAAGCAGTACAGTTTTTGTTTTATTATTTTTAACAATGTTAAATGTTAATATTTTTAACATTGTTAAATATTTAAAAGGTTGTAAGACCTGTAGTTCGACTACAGAGGCACAAGCGCTACACTCATTTCTGTCTTATAAAACAGTGTCAAACATTGCTGAATTCTGATTTGAAGGGTACCTTGCTTTTCAACCTAGTCCTAGAGGTACGCATCTATGGCTTAGCCTCCGGAAGAGCTTTGATCATACCTGGGGTTGATCCTGTAGGGTTTTAACCCTATCTATGGCGGAATCAATCAGTGGTGAGGGAGACATGAGGCGTTTCAATCTATCCATATAGTCCGTTTTTTATAAAACTGAAGAAGCGATGTAACGATTCATTCTCCTTATTAAATATGAATTCTACCAGATACGTAACCAACTCTTGGTACTTGACACTGACCGCTCAGGTCTGAGATGATCTTCTTATATGTAAATCAACCGGTATTGCAAGCCTTCCATAGAAACGCAAAAAGCTGCTGTACGATAAAAATAGGCAATCCGGTGGTACCTCCTCGGTCGAATTATAAATCTACCACCATAGAAAATTATCTTTCTCATGTAATATAATTATAGTCTTTTGTAATGAGTTTAAGGTAGACATAGTCGTAACGAGCCGGATGCTTATGTTTTTTTATAGTATGAAAGTAGCAAACGAGCATGCAGCCCACCTGATGGTAAGTGCCTAATGCCCATGGACATCTGTAATCAACCCTAGGTAAGATCAAAGGCACACTTAAGGTGAGAAACAGATGCGTTGCTACCCCTGAGGACAAAGATGGAATGCCTCGGAAAAGTATGTCTCCCTTACCACACCCTTCAAACCAGAACACAACGGAGCATAACACTGCTGCTATTAGGCAGAAATAATATGTAACTTCGCTTGCGATCTTGCATAACATAGGACATTCAAGGGCAACATTCTGATATGTCTTATAAATCACTTGTGAAGAATAAACTTGCAAACGAGCATACAGAAACTGGATTGTAAATGACCTCTGCCGCCCATGGACATATGTAATTAACCCTACTTTCCTTAGACAGATATGTATGTCTTTTAACCACAGTCTATAAACTAAAAAATAGCAGCGACTAACATGTTATTAGGTCCCAAAAATGTGGTGTTGTTTCCGGTCACATTTCAACGCCTATATATACATTTTTTTGCATGGGTTTGAAGTAGCAAAGAAAAGTGCAGTCCATCTACTGGTAATTTGCCATTGCCCATAGACATTTAGAACAACTTAATCTATACTCTATATTTAAACTTATTATTACTTATTAATACATAAAGATGGTGTGTGTCTGTGTGTTACTTAACCACGCAAGAACCACTGGTTCATTTAACATGAAATTTTGCATGGATGTATCTTATTTAACAAGTCAATTTATAGGCTACTTACGATTTTGACGTTTTTCTGCTTATTAAAGATGGCGACTATTTAAGTGCCGTCACTACACCCTCGGGTCATATGGCAATATGAAAGTCTGAAAAGACTTTCATATTGCCCTTTTAAATAAAAAGATGACGTTGAAAAATAGCAAATTTTTGACGGCATATACGACGTTAACAAATTATTTATCCGGAAGGTCTTTACCACTTCTCATGTACCTCCAACAGTTAGCGAGTAAAACCTAACTTTAATGTCACGTAGCGAAGCACGGGTAATTCAGCTAGTCTGTTTTATAAATTTAGGTAGAACAAGTTATACATGTATGTATGTAAAGTCTGCAGTGATTTAACCATTTCTGGGCAGATGCGGCCGCCCACAATCATTTCAACTTGCTAATTTTCTTAACTATGCCGATTACTCAACAGCTGTGACAGCGGATATTCGTATTGAGGCAATGTTGCTGTGACTCGGCCCTTTGTTGTAGCGGGTATAGTTTAAATTGAATGTTTAAAATGAATTAAAGTTACTATGTATTGTTGTGTATATAATATTCAATAGGCGGTGGTAATTTTAGAAAAAAAAATATTTGGCAATTTAAATATGTCCCCGAGAACTTATAATAATGCCTTTTTTATTTTATTTAAATTAATGATGCTTGTTGTACGAAAAGAACATTAGAAGCTATTTAATAAATATAACATAAATGCGTGTGTAATTCCCACGGATGCATATACCATACTTAAGCTCTTATACGGGCTACGAAGAAAAATCGTTAGCGTGATTCAGGAAGGAGTACCTACAACGCCTCTAGTTGTAGCGCCGACAACTGCTTGTAATATAATGGTGTTATTGATTGTTACAAATTGTTGCAAATTACTGAAAGATTTCTTAAACTAGCAATCGAAGTTACAGTATTATATTATATATAAATTACAGTACAATCGAAAATGGAAACCATTGGGTAGAACCTCTTCATTCTATGTTTTGTAAATTTCCTTTCGTTCTCATTTTTCAAATTATATACATAATATTTTTTACGCTAAAAGACACTGTACCTAAGTACTTATATGTATTTTGAAGAATGATCTCGCTTACGAAACTGTCACTTGTAACGTAAGCACATAGTTCAAGAAATATATGTAACAACGGATGACAAAAGCCAACATACGGGTCGCGGGCTCTTTGTAAACCAGAACACGCGTCGGGACAAGCGTCAGCGAATCTCGTTAAGTTAGCAACTTGGAGTTTTTGCGCCGTGGCACTGATCTTGTTACGTATATGAGACCTTTTTGTGTTACATTGTTGACTTTTTATAAAGTTGACGTAGCAAACGAATGTACAGATACCTGGTAAATGTTCATTCGTACATACAAATATCAGTAAACAAAGGCAAATATGATAAAGTCTTTCCTCAGTTATGGGACTCACAGACGCGCGATCTTTAAGGGCATAAATATTAATTGGAATTTCTCGTATGTCTTGAGACCATTTTCACATTATCATTTCATTTCAATATTCATGCTTTGGTTTGAAGCGTGTGTACCTTAAGGTTGAGATAATATGAGGGGTTCGAACTTAGTCCTCTCCTGTTCTATGTCGGTAACAGATGGCTATTGGTATCAATTGCTACTTATTATCAGATGGTTGGTTATATTAAAAATAAATACATCCGTTCATCAGCCTTTTGGGGTTCCTCTAAGAGGGGTTTTTGCCAAATAGTCACCATTCTAGATTTTGTCTCTTAGTCGCTTTCTACGACGTCCGCAAAAAAGGGAGTGATCCTATGCATGACTCATACGGTACTTAAAAAATAAAGGATAAAATAAATCCGTGTTAAGAATGCTTCATGTACGTATATATGCCTACTATTTGCATGCGTGTGTACTTATCACACCCAATAATCTAGAAAAGCGGTATTATACGGTAGAAATAGGCGTGGGAGCTATACACATACGTTTTAATTGCAAATTTGAGATATAAACATAGTCAAAGGTTGCTCAAAGGATAAATAAAATAAATAACGTAATTAAAATGATATTGTTTTCAATGCTCGCGCTGAGTGCTTCTATTCAATTAGCGGGTGTTTCTATCAGTTATTACGACAGATTGTGTTGTGTTCGGACGCGAAGTTGGCCCAACGCCAAGCGCCGACACAGCGCCATTTACAATATCAGGCCTGACGCCGCCCTACTGAGTCATAATCATCATCCACCCATTATCTTACTGGGCACGGTGTCTTCTTATAGTAAAGATTTTGTTTGTAATATTTAAGTTGCAAACGAGTCTGCAGATCTGATAAGACAGCAGTGCTTACTATTACTAAAAGGCAATGGTCGTGGCAGTAGTGCCAACGAAGTCGAACTACAATTGTTCAGTAGAACAATAGCTATTGTAATAGCTAATTTCAAGCTTATAAGAATACCAACTATCCTAAGATTTTCATATCAGTTGATTATACTACCTGTATGGCTGGCTGGTTAGTAAATCTAAAGATAGTTGATGTCCCTACAATGTATTCCCTCAATGCTGAGAGAAATGGTAGTTTATTCATAAACCTGAGTAGCTTGTCGTATCTATCGCATTGACAAATAATTAATTCATCCTATTTTGTAGTGAAATCACTAATGTTGTACATTATATAATGTATGCCACAGATGTAAGATATATCGTTAACCACATTTAAGATTGACAAACTTGGCAATGAAACCTACGCTTTGATTCAATTAAACTGGTGTTTCTATTATAGTTATTACGATGGATGATGTTGTGTTCCGACGCGGCTTGTTGGCTGGTTGCCAAGCAACACAGCGCCATCTATACGCCCTGATGCCGCCCAACAATGAGTTGTAGACGAAGAATATGTTCACGGACGGCGTACCTACCTGCATTAGACTTGATTGGCAATATGACTTGTGACTATTATAACCACATATATCTCTACTATTACATATATATTGCTTTTAAAACATGATTTGCATTAGATATGGGAGAGAAAATTTTGAATATAAATTAAAATATGAAATTATTTTTGTCAAGCAAGTAAGTTCATCAGGATCTCTTAATGGACAAATTTGTATTTAGTAGTTGATTTAATTTTTTTTGGTGATACTTTCTTTGGGTTTTTGAATAGATCTCATTATGACAGGGGGGAAGATTTGTTTCGGGGATGGTTAGAAACAAATAAATAGGACAAGAGCCTGTGCCCGCACAGACACAACGAAGGTAGTAGGAAAAGTTTAGACAACTAGCTAAAGCGTACGATGTAGGGATAGAACTTTAAAATAACCAAAATAAATCATGTGATTTTTGTTATCTTTTGTATGCCAACGCTTGATTACAATCCCACTTGATGGGGTGACATGCAAGTAGTGATATAGTCTTTGGTGGTGAATCGCATTATCTTAGTAAAAGCCTATTCACTCTTGTACACATTGTAACTGGACGACGAAGGAAATGACGAAGGGAAGCGCGTCGTCCATACTGAAGGGATATCTACGACGAAAGCATGGACGACCCGCCATGCGTCGGGCTGTTCGGTGATAGAAAGGGGATGGTGAAACCAGATCATGCAATTCCTGCGCACACTCTCCAAAAATATTCTATAGAATACCGAGAGGCTGGCTACTCTGCGCCTGTGCTCGAGGTTCTTAAGATCGGTCTCAGTCAATTCTGGGTCACCGATTAACCTCTTTGCACGCCTCTCCATTGAATCGAATGCTGATAGGTGAAATTTGGCAGCACCAGCCCAAATGTGAAGTGCCAGTACTGCACACATGGTCGAATTTGTGCTTTATGTAACGTTAACATTCGTTTTGGTGTGAAGTACCGCCGCACCTTTGCTGGGACACCTAGCTTCCTAACAGCTGATTTATCTTTGGATTCAATGAACCGCCCAAAGTTTGAATATATCTCTTTACCTAACAACTGAAGGCGGCCGGTGTTTTCCAAGGACACATTCCGGAAAGTAGGAGCCATGGTGTGCGGGCTTCTCTTTGCGGTAAACAGACAAACCTTTGTTTTGGCATGTGGCATTGAACCTCACAAGATTGGCGTTACCCCATTTGGAGACTGCCTGAAGGGGGAGGTTCACACGCTTTATCATAGCCTCTCTTTCGAACTGTATTCGATCTTTGCTGGCCTGAACGCTTGGCAGGTATCTCTCCACAACTGTACTATCGTTTGCGTACCCATAGATACCTGGCGTAAGAAGATCGTTGAAATGTAATAGGAATAGAGTTGCGGAGAGAACAGACTAGCATCCAGCTCCGGCATTAGTCGTTATCAAGTGTAACGAACAGCCATCGATAACGACTCGGTAAGAACGTTCGCTTAGAAAGTCCTTAACCTAGCCAATTAGGCCAGAGAATATGCCGTAGGCTGGAAGCTTGCACGTAAGGCTAGCGTGCCAGACCCTGTCGAAGGCCTTTGAGACGTCGAGAGACACGGCAAGCGCCTCCCCGTTCATCTCGAGGGCCTTGCCCCAAATGTGAGTGGCATACGCTAGAAAGTCCCCCATCGACCGGCAGAACCCGTATTGTCGGTCGCATTGATTCTGTTCTAGGTATGCCATGAGGCGGGAGTTCAATGTACGCTTCATAATCTTGCATAGTATGGACGTAATTGAGATAGGTCGATAGTTACCAGGGTCAGCACGGCTGCCTTTTTTAGGCACAGGTTGAATGTTGGCAAGCTTCCAAGAGTTGAGTACTATCCCAGTCTCAAAAGAGAGGCGGAACAGGCGTGTCAACACAGGGCACAGCTTGGGCGCACAGGTCTTTAGCAGGAACGCTGGAATACCATCTGGCCCACTGGCTTTCTTCACGTCCAGACTCCGCATGGTTTTACGGACTTTCTTATAGACCTATAGTCCTAATAACTTAATATTTTAAAGTTATTTTCATAAAAAGCGTTAGTATAATTCGTTATTTTGTCAAGATTGTAAATAACGTACATTATTTTCATTAACTTAGTGTAAAGATTACA
Organism: Cecropterus lyciades; assembly: GCA_002930495.1. Taxonomy (NCBI): domain Eukaryota; kingdom Metazoa; phylum Arthropoda; class Insecta; order Lepidoptera; family Hesperiidae; genus Cecropterus; species Cecropterus lyciades. The sequence goes on along the minus strand of MOOZ01000754.1, from coordinate 210,763 downwards.
CTCTATTATATTATAATATTCTTCAAATCCACGTAGGCATATTTATCTGCTGATGACTAATTTTATAAAAAAAAAACTTGGCAATGAATTTCACGCTTTTATTTAAACGAGTGGGTGTTTCTATCTCAGTTATCACGACAGATGATGCTCGGACGCGGTGCGCTGGCCCGCCGCCAAACAACCGCACACCGTAATCATGTAAAAATAATAGACCTGTAATCGTAATGACGTTATAATTTTAAAGTGATTCTAATGGAAAATTGTTGGGTTGATAAGTTATTATGTGAAGGTCGTAAATAACGTATTTCTTGTTTAACTCACGTAGTGTTAAAATGGCATTATAATAAATGAAAGTATTCTTCAAATCGATATAGATGTCTGCTAATGACGTATTTCATAGTAGACAAAACTTGGCAATGAAATTCACGGTTTGATTCAATCGAGCGGGTGTTTCTATCACAGTTATCACGACAGATGATGCTCGGACGTGGCGCGCTGGCCCGCCGCCAAGCGACAGCGCCATCTATCCGTCCTGACATTTCATTTAATGCTACAACAAGCTTTTCATGAAAAGAATCTTGTAAAAATAAACAGTTCAATAATCGTATTTTAGCAATATGAAGAAGGGATGTTTAAGTAAAAAAAAGATAGACCCTTACTCTATGGTTTATTTTATTAATAGCGAACTTGCTTAATAACAGATTATATTCTAAAATAGCGGCAGAAATGCTGCTATTTCATTTTCATTAAGTTTGTACAACGAGTTCAAAAAAGATTTTTTTCCTATGTATTGCAAAAATGATTACGACATACGACAAAGTAAAGATCCCATAAGATACACGCTTATAACAAATATTGCTTCTGGAAGCATAGTCTACTATATTCAAATATTGAGAATTGCGCCTTCGAAGTGCATGAAATATCGTGTGATGCAAAACGCTCTACTACTCTGCGTCCACTTGGGAACGGAAAAGCTTTTCGGTGTTGTCATCGCATAGCGTTGCTCTGGGAAAATTCAACTGTATACCTATTAATATAAAATTCGAATGTTTGTTTGTTCGTTCTAGTTCATCGGCTATCCGCTATTGTCCCACTGCTGGCTACGGTTTCCTAGAACGAGAAATTTTTAGGCCATAGACCACCATGCTGGCTAAGTGCGAATTGGTAGAATTCACACAGCTTTAAAAACTTTATATTTTCCTTCACTGTATCCATCTTCTATACGAGTTTTTTAAAACTAACTTTTAAAACTTTTGATCCGTACCTTACGTATTTATTTTTATCGGAACGTAAATTAAATTTTCAACCGACTTTCAAAACTTTCAATGTGTGCTCAAAAGTTATAGTGTGGCTAATAAAATATGTATGTACCAGTAAGTTTTCCCTAAAAAACCACAATGCTTTGGTTGCAACATTGTTCATATCGGAATCAATAAAGGTACTACAGCTGTTGTCAAATAATGATTGACTCTTTCCATTAGCATGCGTTAAACAGAGAGATGGGATATGTATGAGAGATTTTATTTGTTTGTCACGAGGAACAGGTAGCAACACCTGGCGCCATCGTTTCGTATTGGTCAGTTGGTAGTTGGTATATAAATTGGTCACTTAATTTTTTATAACTAAGTTTTGTAAAAAGATCTGAACGTTAGCATTGTTTTAAATTGATTTTAAATTTTAAGGATGACGTTCTGTGATAGGCTGTATGTCATTTTTGGAAAGAAATCCTTTATCTCAGTTTTTTAACTGACTTCAAAAATGAGGAGGTTTTCAATTCAATTGTATTTTTTCTAAAAACACAAATTATTTTGAATTACTAATATTATAGAGCAGTAGAGTTTGTTTGTTTGGTTGAACGCGCTAATCTCACGAACTACTAGTTCGAAATGAAAAAATCTTTTTGTGTTGAAGGCTATATAACATTACGCCATGACTAATAAGAGTGGAGCAGCTAAAGAAAATGTTGCATAAACGGGAAAATATTTTTATTTTTGAGAGCTTCCTTTGCGTACGCTGCGTAAACGGTAAAAGCTACGCAAAAATCATGTATTGCGAAATTGTTCCCTTTTAAAAGTTCTAAAAATAAGTCCGCGACAGCATATGTCTAGCTTTGAAGGTTGACTCACTATAACCTTTTTTATTGTATTCAAATTAGTCCTAAAAGAATACATTATTTGCGAAGGCGTTGTAATAAACATGATATTAATGAACATGATATTGATTGTCCAAATAAATACGTTATTTATTACGGGCACTTAATGTTGACCAAACTTGCCCTTGACAGCTTTGGATTTCAACGAATATGTTTGAAGTTAGGTAGTGAGTTAGGTACATTTCGTAGGTAGTGAACTAATTGTAGGTATAACGGTCTTTGTCCCTGTAGTTCTGGGACCAGAATAGGGCTACAGTATCCCCAGCCTGTCGTAAGAGGCGATTAAAAGGGGGCTTCTGGGGTTGCGGGCGGCAAGAGAGGGAGCTCGAGCCATTCAGCCAAGTGACCTCGGGAATGACGGCGGCATGTGTGGTCGCATACCATCGTAACATGTAAAGGCACGGTGACTGCAAATGCCGTAACATATCGCGCTCGAAGGACTCCGGTTGCGTTCCGTTGTAGATCCCGGAGTCCCCCACGCGGCGCTGAGGATGGCCACCGGGGGGTTTTAGTGTGGTAAATATCCCACATAACCCGGCGTTGCTCCCACGGCGTCCGGTACCCTTAAAGGTTTCCCCCTCGTTACAAAAAAACGAGTTAGCATAGTTTTAAAAGACCTATGCAACAAAATAATGGTCAAATATCACGCGCGCATTTATGTTGGCGGGAGCAGTGAGGCGGCCTCCCGCTGACCGACTGTGTCGATAGCTGTTTTCAGGCGTACTGTAATTACATTAGATCTACTGTATTTTTAACTTGTTTCTGTATACTGTAATGGTAAAAATACAGTGTAGGAATCAACTGTATTTGCCAACAATGTACTTTTGAGCAAATAAAAGTAAATATTATTATTTTATTTCATATATTTATAGTTTATTTCGAAATTTGATCGTGGTATTACCTTTTTTTGGTCATCAAATTGCAGAGAAAGTTGTTAAAGTGGATGAACTTATTTTATCAACGTAAATTTCCCTTTAATGTTCTTCAAAATGACATTTACTATAATTTTGTACAAAATACAGTATTTATAGGTAGATAATACTGTAATTTTATAATCATGATCTGCGAGCACTGGCCTTGCGGAACGGTTGTGATATCAATATATTTTATAATAGCTTTCCAATATTTTACTAAGTTTTCCTTTATAAATGTAAATGTTGATCAATGCGTCATGTTCTTATAATAGTTTTTTAATAGATTGTTTCCTAATAAACGCGGGTGAAACCGCTTGGCACAGCTGGTTAAATATATTGATATAATCTTATGTATGTGTTTTTGTTACTCTTTCACGCAGAAAGTACTGGTTGGATTTCGCACATATGGCCCTGATTAACACATAAGATACTTATGCCGCGGCAGACGTGACCAAAGCGTGATGCCGCGGGAATAACTTAGTATAATAATATGCCGAAAATACGCCCCCAACTTGATAATACCTATAACAAATGTAATGTACGTAATGTCAAAACCATCACACTTACGCCCACTTTACTGATAATTAAATATATTTATTCATCTTAACTAAGGAATTTATTAAACTTGAATTATTTTTAATATACTATTTAATTGTAATACATATCTACATACTTTGAAAATGCTCATGGTAGGTAAAAAGTTTAATGTGTAATATTTGGTTATGGGTCCGCTATCAACTACTTCGATCAAATATGTACTAGATTAAAGGTTACGGCTCAAAACACGGCAAGAAAAATAAGAGCACAAATAAAATTGTGGTCTTATTTCGTTTTAGTATCGTCCAAGCATAGTCAACGAACAGACGCGCGGACGGAGTGCTATAATTCCTCAGTGTGCTTTTAAGAATTCTGAAAACAACCACTGTAATAGTAAGGTTTCAGAAGGAGTGTCTTTCTTTAGAAAAGTACATGTCAGTTTCAGTTTCAGGGGTAATTAAAAATCATTATTTAACAAATAATAACAATATTTCGTCATTTGGCCAATATTTAACATTAAACAGCCAACAATCTCGTCAAACATTGGGTGGTATGGAATAAGGAATGCATGGAGTAGTTATGTTTAATTTTTTATTATATTTATTACTAGCTGCGCCCCACGGTTTCACCCGTGTATTAGTTAATATAAAGAAAACTAATTTATGTATTTATTTGGATAAGAATAAATACTATACATATTTATAAAAAACAACTTTGCAAATAATGCATTATTTTGGAATTTTGAAATTTGGTTAGCATATAAAAGGGTACAGTGAGTTTACCTGAAAAGATAGACATATGCTGTCGCTGACTTTTTTTTAGAACTATTAAAGGGGATAAATTCTGTCATACATATTTTTTAGGAAACTTTAACCGTTTACACAGCACATGCAGCGGAAGCTCTCATTAGAAAAAAAAACCCCGATTTTGAAACATTCTTCAT
>MOOZ01000754.1:192298-206203 GCA_002930495.1 Cecropterus lyciades | reverse complement strand
CTTCCTCGATAAATGGGCTATCTAACACCGAAAGAATTTTTCAAATCGGACTAGTAGTTCCTGAGATTAGCGCGTTCAAACAAACAAACAAACAAACTCTTCAGTTTTATATATTAGTATAGATAATCACATACTGTGGGATACAGGGTTATTTATATTATATATCATTATTTATATATCATCGCGGACAAACAACGTGACACGTAATTTATATATATTAAGAAGATGTAACCTAAATCTGGAATTTCACGCTCCTAACTTAGAAACTGGAATTTCTGTATAGAATTTCAGCCTCTTTTTTGTGCTTCTAGCCAACATGGATGCCCTTCTCTCACTGAACTTCTGTCACCCGCGTTACACTACTCCTGTCTTTCTTAATAAACTAAGTGGCGAACACACTGGCTGGTGTTGGAGTTCTTATGAGATCACCTTCTGTGAGTTTTTTTTTATCAGTAGTTTTTGATGAGAGAGATTAGTTCTATCTTTCTCCCGCTCCTTGGACTTGGACTCTTGAAACGCCCGTTGAGAGTATTTCAACTCCCATTTTAACCCGTTCAGGGTAGTGTTTCCAGAATATCCTTTACAAGTCCTTGCCTTGCCTTCTACATTATTTCTACCAATAGAGCTTAACGCTAATTATATGAGGATTTAGAGTTTTTTTTTTATATCAGTGGAATTCCAAACAAACTTTTAACCCCTATATCTCACCTTATCTCTTCGAGAGGAAATATTCAAAAGGTACCTGACGGCGTGGTTATGTGGGATTTTAACTTTCGGGCTCTTCCCCGGTGAGCATTTACGCTCACCGCACTTTCTGGTGTTTACGTAGGCATGCGACCACATATGCCGTTGTTTTTCACGGTGTTGTTTGCTGGACGATTCGAGCTCCTATTTGTGCCGCCCGCAACCCAGGAAGCCTCCTTTTAGGCGACTATAACGGGCCTTCCGAGGTCGCGGGTGGCAAGTGTAGGAGGTCGAACCGTCCAGCCAAACAACCCCGGAAAATGGTCACCGGGGAAGAGCCCTCGCTTGAAGGACTCCGGTTGTGTTCCGACTGAATTCCGGGAATCCTCTTCACAGCGCTGAGGAGGCGTCCTCATCGATCGACCGAGGGGGTTTAGTGTGGTAAAAATCCCACATAACCCGGCGATGAACAAAATATCTATATTGGCGAACTTTCATACAAACTTATAACTCCTATTACACTCTTTTAGGGATTGATATTCATAAGACGTTGGAATAGATATTAAATTATATAAAACCAAAAAAGTAAATACTAAGTTTTATTAACTTTGCATCAAAATTGGTGGTCTTTAAAAAAACTGTCAACCCCTATTTAACTCTCTTAGGGGTTGAATTTTCAAAAGTGGTAAAAAAGATATTTTATTACATTAAACAAAGTAAAGCCCAATATTGAACTTCAGTTTCCATCAAAATTAGCGGACTTTCAAACAAACTTGCAACCCTTATTTCCCTCCCAGCTTAGGACTTGATTATTTTAAACGGCTAAAAATGTGTGTTTTTTATCAAATTAAAAGAGTAAAATACCGAGTTTCATTGAGTTTTCATTAAAATTTCCGGAGTTCCAAAAACGGTCAACCCCTATTTAACTCTCTTAGGGGTAGCATATAATCATTTAGCTAATCCGAGAAAAATCAATTGTTTGCCTTTCTTTATTGCTAAATATATTAAGCCAAGGCACGTGTCTGTCCTTATTATTATCTGTACATATAAATATATGACATAAATAATACATATAATAAAGGCCTTTTAAGACGTATACTTTGTAAAGAGAAAATAAAATACAATTGAAAAACTAAACAATTTACCTATAAATGAGCTCTGATAGGGGTATTGAATTTCATATCTCATCCAAAATAACAGATGGCTGAGTATAATGTATTTCATCAGACGGAATGATAATACAAACGCCCGCCTATGTTTTGTTACTGCATGTAGTTTACAGTCAGATGTCGGCCGGACAGCAATTAAGTCATGTCTACGATACTCATACAGTACTTATTTTTCGTGGTATGGTTTGTGCAATTGGACTGTGAACTGTACCTAGACCGTCCGAATATTAGGAGTACAAATGGTGATCTTATAATACGGCCAGCTTTCGGAAAAAATATTTATTTGACTCCCAATGGACCGCAGTCTGGTATATTTGTGGGTGACGTAAATTTGCTCCAAGCTAATTTTTCAAACAGACCAGACGATACTGCGGACCATCGTATAAATAACGATTACCAAAGTAATACAAAAATTCCCATTGACATCATACAACGGCTGGAAAATTTAGAAAATTTGACAGCAAGCTTACAAAATAATTTTTCCTATGTGACCATTTTATCCAGAAGAGTAAACACATTGACCCGTTCAGTATCGACTCTCCGAACATTGTTAAGCGGTCGAGGAAGAGACCAATGTGAGTCGCAACCATGCGAACACGGTGGCACATGTTTGAATCTAGTGAATGGATATCATTGTCTGTGCCCATCAATGTGGGAAGGTAAGAATTGCGAAATTGACGTAAATGAGTGTCGAAATTTTGCAGGCACTGATCTGGGGTGTCAAAATGGCGCTACATGTATTAACAGACCTGGCTCATATGAATGTCTTTGTAGACCGAATTGGTTTGGGCTACATTGCACACGAAAAGCAAAAGATTGTCAAGAGGGTGACTTCGAAATGTGTGGACACGGTATTTGCATAAAAACCGAGACTGGTGAAGGGATTAAATGTATTTGCAATCAAGGCTGGACTACCAACGGTACCGGAGTTGCATGTTTAACTGACGTAAATGAATGTGACTCAAGCCAAGGTTCACGTTGCTCTATTAACCCGAAAGTCGATTGTATAAATCTTCCTGGCTCCTTCCGATGCGGACGCTGCCCATCGGGCTATGATGGAGATGGCTTCGTATGTTACGACATCGACGAATGTACGACTATTCCCAACGGTGGTTGCAGCACGACTCCAATGGTGACATGCCATAACACGATAGGCTCTCGTGTTTGCGGATCCTGCCCTCCCGGATATGACGGAGACGGCGTAACGTGTACTTGGAGGGGGTCTTGCTTCATAAACCACGGTGGGTGTCATCCTTCTGCGCGTTGCATCGACTCCTCATCATTTGGACTACTTCCAATAGCTCAATGCATTTGTCCCGAGGGAATGATTGGAAATGGTATAGGAATTCACGGATGTTACATATCAACTGGCAATAATGTTACGCAGGGATGTGAGGGAAATCCTTGCGGACCAAATGGACACTGTCATCCACTCCGTGCGGGCTACACATGTATCTGTTTTAAGGGCTTCAGAGGTTCCCATTGTGATAATAATGAGGTTTGCCTAAACAATCCATGTCTTAATGGTGGCTCCTGCAGGTCCGACTCGAGATCGGAGACTGGTTTCAGGTGTGAATGTACGGCACTGTATTCAGGCTCACTTTGTCAGATAAATTCGAAACCTTGTGGAGGAGTATTAGATGAAGAAGAAGGCAGTATTGCATATCCGATATCTAATACCACATACAATCATAATTCGCGCTGCGCTTGGGTAATACGCACAACACCTGATAAGGTCATAAACGTTACATTTAGCAAATTTAACTTAGAAAATCACACGGATTGCCTATATGACTTCCTACAAATCCATGATGGAAGAAGTTCTGCGAGTCAATTAATCGGTCGTTTTTGTGGAAGTACTTACCCAAATGGCGGCAATATATTATCGAGCCACAATTATTTATATTTTTGGTTTAGATCGGATCGAACAGTAGCAAAAGAAGGGTTTGCTCTTCATTGGACCAGTGTAAAACCTTTTTGCGGGGGCGAAATAGACGCAACTATCCACGGGCACATCAGCTCTCCAGGTTCACCTAGCAAATACCCACCAAATCGCGATTGTTACTGGCACCTATCCACCAACTTAGGTAAGAGAATACAATTACATTTCTTTGCTCTTGATATTGAATCTCATCCTAACTGTAACTTTGATTATTTGGCCATTTATGACGGACAGCATACTACAGACCCTCTATTAGATAAATTTTGTAACTCAACACAACCTGCTCCAATCCAATCTGCTGGTTCAGAAGTTCTTATTCATTTTCATTCTGATGCATACGGCGCGGGAAATGGATTCCAAATAGCTTTCGCACCTGTTGATGGGGTTCCAGGTTGTGGTGGCTACTATACTGCCGATAAAGGCGAAATTATGTCACCAGCGTACAATGATAAATACTTAAATAATTTATTGTGTGATTATAAGATTAGAACAAGCCCTGAAGCCAAAATTCGTATAGATTTTAAATTTTTTCAATTAGAAAAGTCATTCAGGTGCAGATACGATTATTTGAAGATATATGATGGACCAACTTCAGAATCACGTCTCGTTGGAAAATACTGTGGTATAAAATATCCTATATCATACACATCATCCTCTAACACGCTTTTTCTTCAGTTTAAAACTGACCATAGTATGGCTTCCTACGGATTTAGATTAACGTATGAAAGCGTTTGCCATATAACTATAGTAGGAGATAGTGGAATTTTGAAATCTCCAGGCTATCCTTTTAGTTACCCCAATAATAAAGTATGTGAATATATAATTAGAACTAAGCCAGGTAAAGCAATTGTGTTGACATTCCAAGATTTTGATATCGAAGATAATAATCATTTCAATTGCCAGTATGATAATGTTGAAATAAGAGATGGACCGGACCGCAATGCGACATTATTAGGAAAATTCTGTGGTGGCTCAGAACGTATACCTCCTGTTCAAACGTCATCATTGAATTATATGTATATTCGATTTAATACAGATATGAGCATATCAGGCACCGGGTTCTATGCAAATTTTACCACCATAGATATAAATTGTGGAGGAATTTATAGGGAAACGTCCGGTATAATTAATCATCCTTCAGTACTCAATACTTATAATAATGACGAGTCGTGTACCTGGATTTTAATAGCACCTGAAGGTATGCATATTATGTTAACTTGGAACAGATTTGATCTTGAAGAAATGCCCAATTGTTACAGTGACTACGTAGAGCTCATTGATTTTGACAACGAAAATATAAACAATACATTAGGAAAGTACTGTGGCAACTCTTTACCTCCAGCATTAACAGTTATCAGTAATCGCTTAATGATAAAGTTCCGATCAGATCAAAGTATTATAGGATTAGGATTTTCAGTTTCCTATACATTTTTGGATGAAAAAACCCATTGTGGTGGAATGTATGTTAAAACTCAGGGACAAATCTATTCACCAGGGTGGCCCCATCTATATGAGCCAAATAAAGATTGCAAATGGACTATAACTGTACCGGTAGGTCAACAAATTTTACTCAATATTACGGATTTCGATCTTGAAATACCTTTGCGTAACAAATGCGACCTTGGTGATTATTTAGAAATAAGAAACGGACCCTCAAATACCGCACCATTAATTGGAACATATTGTGGAACTATTCGGCAAAAACAAATTATATCTACGGCTAATTCTGTTTATTTGCATTTTCATTCAGATTTTTATATCACTGGAAGTGGATTTAAAATAACTTGGGATGGCTCTTTAAATGGTTGTGGCGGTACGTTAACTGGCAGCACTGGTACGATTACATCGCCTAACTATCCGAATGATTATAATGAAAACTCTGAATGTTTTTATAAAATTGTTACAAGTAGTGGTTCGAGGCTTCGTTTAACCTTTGTGGATTTACAATTGGAACGCACTTCAGACTGCACTGATGATTACGTAGAAATATTTGACGGACGGGATTTAAACTCTGCTAGCTTTGGAAGGTTTTGTCACATGTCATCGAATATTAAAAGTATAGAAACAAAAAGCAATTATGCTTTTATAAAATTTATTTCCGATTTCTTATTAAAGGCAAAAGGGTTTCTTCTTAATTATGAAACAATTTGTAATACGACCTTAAGCGGTGATTTTGGAGTTATTGAAAGTCCCGGTTTTCCAAATAATTATCCTACAAATACTGATTGTTTATGGACGATTACTGTTTTGAAAGGAAGTAAAATAAACGCTACTTTTACAAACTTTGACATATACAAATTTACCAGGTCATATTTTCCTACTTGGTGGAGATATCGCACAGAAGAGCGCTATCGGATAAATCACACTTTAGATATTGGCTGTGACTCTGACTATTTACAAATAAAAGAAAATCCCGACCAAACAGTTACAAAGTTTTGCGGTTCTGTAAAACCTCCACAAATACACACAACAAGTAATTTTTTACAAATTAAATTTGTTACTGGACCATACTTTACAAGCAAAGGCTTCCGTCTGGAATGGATTAGGTCTGGTTGCGGTGGACATATACAAAAACAATATGGCTCTCTAAAAGTAGAAACAAATTCAATACTTCCTGGAGACATGGAATGTGATTGGTTAATTGAATCCCCAGCAGGCACGAGCATTACTTTCACTATTTCGGAACTTGTTATGGCTGAATCTGCAAACTGTTCAACAGACGCACTAGAACTTTATAACGGTGAAAGTGTTGCTTCTCCTCTAATTACAAAAATATGTCACTCAGGTGTATCTGTAGCGTCATCAACGGGGAATTTAATGTATGTTAGGTTTGTAAAAAAATCTTCACGTCGAGATATATATTTTATCTCAATGTTTGATTCTTCTTCTGCGGTTTGCGGCGGTAGAATTGAATCGAGATCAGGATGGATTCATTCTAAGAATTATCCTAAAAATTATGACAATAAATTAGATTGCATTTGGTATATAACAGTACCTATTAATCATCGAATTGAATTAAATTTAGTAAGTCTTGATTTATTCAGCGATGATGAAGAAACCAACTGTGATGATGTGATTAAAATTTATGATGGGGACATTATGATTAACAAGACTTACACATATCGCATATGCCCCGAAACAAATCTGACACAAATAGTGACTAAAAATAATAACTTAGTATTACAGTTCATTACGAATAGTTATGGTACAGCTAGAGGTTTCAAAGCTAATTTTACTATGACTTGCGGATCTGTTATCGATGCTCTCTATGATGGAATCATTACGAACGATAAATACATAAGCCATTCGACCAAAAATTGTACATGGACTATACTAGCACCTCATCTAAACCAAAAAATAAAATTAACAATTACACATATGGCGATACCACAAAGTGATATAAGTAACAAACGTTGTCCATTTTCTTTCCTCAAAATTTTTGATGGAAACGATGACAATGCACCTCTAATTGGTGAGTATTGTGGTAGCGTAATTCCTCCTATGTTAGTAAGTCAGGGTAGTGCAATGACTATACAATTTGGAACTCATTCGGACGGTATTGATGGTCATTTTTCCGCATATTATTCATCGCTTTCTACTGCCTGTGGTGGAAGTTTGACTTCAGAAGAAGGTTATATTGCTTCACCAAACTATCCTCTTTCATACCCCGTTAATGCAGACTGTGAATGGATACTAAGCACATCTCCAGGCAATCGAGTTTTCGTAACATTTGAAAAATTTGATCTAGAGTATTCTGAAGGTTGTAATGAAGATTACTTGGAAGTGCGTGAAAATAATGGTGGTGGTGAGCTTCTAGGTGTCTATTGTGGAAACATTGTCCCATTAAATACAACTGCTGCTACAATATTGTACATAAAATTCCATAGCAACAATAAAAATGCTGGTCAAGGATTTATAGCACGCTACGGTTTCCTTCATGGTAATGAAATAACCAATCTGGAAGCTGGAGAAATAGCATCTCCTCTTTATCCACATCTTTATGGAGGGTCTGGTGATTATACTTGGCGCATAATTATTGATGGATCTGATAATATACAGATCACCATAGATCATTTAGAGATACATCAACGCGATGATTTCTGCATCAGTTACTTGGTCATTTATGATGGATACGATGATGATGCTCCGGTGCTTGATAAGCTCTGTGGAATATTTACAAGTATGTCACAGGCAAAAAATATAAAATCTACTTCAAATGTCGCTTATATAAAATTAGTGTTGGATGTTACAAATACGGGGTCCTTATTTCATTTACAATGGACCAAATCTGACAGAAATATACAAATAGAAGAATCTAATGACAAAGTTAATTGTGGATCAAATTTCACAGAACTAGTATTACCTAATACTACATCAATTTTCCACTCACCGCATTATCCAGAAGATTACGATAATGAGTTAAATTGTGAATGGATTTTTAAAAGTTTGCCTGGTAGACATTTAAGATTATATTTTAGTGATATTTCACTCGAAGAAACTACGACATGTTATGCTGATTACATATCTATTTATTCGTCTATCAATTTAATCAACTGGTTGCCATTAAAAGAGCGTTTTTGTTTAATGGAGGACATACCTAAATATACTGATTCACTATCATATTTGAAAGTAAATTTTAAGACGGATGTATCAGTAGCTCGTAAAGGTTTTAAAGCTAGGGTAAAATCTATTTGCGGAGGAATTATAACAGAACAATCAGGAACAGTTACTGTCACATGGTTAGATTTAAGAAATATTCACGACGTACCTTTGCTGTGTAATTGGACAGTAAAAGCAAGACCTGGGCGAAACATAAAGTTAAAGTTCGATCATTTTAATATAACTAACACTCAAAACGAATGTTCAACCTATGTTATATTGAGAAATGGGGAATCAAACGAAGCACCAGTTTTAGGTAAATATTGTGGTTATGAACATGAGAACAGGGACAATATAAAATCATCCAGTAATGCTGTTTATGTTACTTATGTAAGAAGAATAAACTTTATTGTTACGACATTTCAAAATTTTAGATTGCATTTTGAAGAGCAAAACATTGAATGCGGTGGTACTATACGATTAGATTCTATGCATAATTCGGAAATTATATCATCACCTAATTATCCATATGTTCCCGTGCCTTACACAGAATGTGTTTGGTTATTCGTTGCTCCGCCGGGAGAGATTCTAAAAATTGATTTTATTGATCGATTTGATTTGCAGAGAGACGATTCTTGTTCCCAAGAGTTTGTTGAAATCCGAGATGGTTCTTCAGAACATTCACCTCTCCTAAAACGTGTGTGCAGTGAACGACCAGAAACTATTAAAACAAACAATAATTATTTGTATATAAAATATGGTACTCAAGTACCCGAGCCCAGAGATGGTTTTAAGGCAAATATATCAATATATTTATGTGGTGGGACTATCATAGGCAATTCTGGTGAAATAACATCTCCAAGTTATCCGCATTTGAACCTGAATTATGGAACAGTATGTACATGGCATGTAATAGCTTCGACACGATATATGATCCAGTTTCAATTGAAAGATCTAAATCTACCAGAGTCTGAATCACCATGCGCAACAAAAATCATGATAATGGAGAAAATACCCGCAAACGACACGTTAAGAATATTAAAAACTCTATGTGATACTGACGAAACAGGTGACTTCAGCGATCCAATTGAAACTTTTACCAATGAAGCAATTATTAAACTACATATTAATAAACCTAGTAGATTTATTCAAATTTCTGGTCATAGAGGTTTCAAACTTACATTCAACTCTTCAAGACCGTCATGTGGCGGAATCATTACAACTCCCGAAGGTTTTTTAACAACTCCAGGTTACCCTCGTAAAAGTACATTAAGATATTGTCAGTGGATAATCAAAGTGCCAAATAAAAAACGCAGAATTCGGTTGGAGCTTATAGATGCTGACCTAAACAATCAAAATGTAGGTTTTTATGACGACGATAGCTTCCGAACACTTATACAACACTTATCTAGTAAAGAAACATCTGGATCATCACAATTTATTGAGTCTACAGGAAATAAAATGGCATTATACTTATTCGTTAGACCGAATGGATTGCTTCATCGCTTTAAGGCAAAGTTTACTTCAAATGAAGAAGCATTATGTGGTGGTGAATTAAGTGGATTAACTGGACAACTGCAATCTCCTAATCTTGATAGATCTTTTACATGCGAATGGGAATATAATAATGTCGATAACGCAATCACTTTGAATAACTCAGTTCAACATAAAAGTATCTACCTAAACATAAATATTACCTCAACGTCTACATCAAGTTTATGCAGGTACAGCGATTCCGTTTTAATTATTAAGGCAAACGCTAACGAACATGAAGAATTATTTTCTAGGAGAATGTGTGGTAATAACACCAATGTTTCCTATAGATTACCTGCGGCTTCCATATTTATAAAAGCAATACAAAAACATAATTATCTCCTTAATTTCCAATTAGAATGGCATCAACAACCTTGCGGAGGTATTGTGCCTATAGGGCAAGATACAAATAATATATTTAATGTTCCAGTTAATTATACTAATACGTTAGACTGTGGCTGGATTCTTGTTATACCGCCTGGCATCCGACTAGAGGTTAAATTGGAAGGTTCTTTCATTTTAAATTGCGCTGATGAATATTTACAAATTAGCCCTGGTGGTTTTGGTCAATTAGATCATATAGTAGGAGATTATTGTAGGGACAGAATGCCTGATAATCCATTTACTACATCATTCATGTACACACATGTTCAGTACCATTCAAAATCTAAAAACTTTACAAACTTAAAAGTTATCGCTAGGACTGTGACGGACCAATGCGGCGGTGTACTTACGTCGGATCACTATTTTGCCTCACCTAATTACCCTAAAGGATATCCCGATAACATAGAATGTACATGGGAAATTCAAGCTGATGTAGGTAATAGAATATCTTTGAAATTCGTGGATCGCTTTGCTATAGAAGATACCGCAAACTGTACTAAGGACGTTTTAATTGTCTATGATTGGAAAGATGATACCTATACGGAAATGGCCAGAATTTGTGGTCGTCGCATAATAAATGCATTAAATTCCACCGCTAACAAAATGAAAGTTACACTGCGTACAGACGACTCCATACAATTAGATGGTTTTAGTGCCCTATGGGAACCCTTATGTGGAGGAAAGTTCATAGCGACGGAAAAAGAACAATTTATTTACACTCCAGGTTATCCTTATGAATATTCCCCCTCTTTGAATTGCGTTTATGAAATATCGGGATCCGGAAATAAAATATCTTTGGTTTTCCAGGATTTTGAGTTTGAAGGGACTTATCCGGAGTGTATGTTTGATAATGTTACTATAACTAGTGGTGAAAATAGTGAATTTTTATACGAAACATATTGCGGTAAGGAGATGCCAAAACCAATCCATAGTTTATACGACATTAAAATAACTTTAAAATCAGATCCTTACACTCAAAAGAAAGGATTTAAATTATCGTATTCTGCATATACCTGTGGTGGAACCGTGAAAGATCCAACTTTGATAACGTCGAATACTATAAACTTGTATGATAGTAATATGAATTGCACATGGATCATAGAAGCTCCTGTAAATAAAATAGTGGTATTTAAATTTTTGTATATATCGTTGGAATATGGCATACATTGTTATAGTGATTATATAGGAATATTCGATGGGAAACAAATAGATTTGAGCAAACGACTAGCATTATTTTGCGGGACTCTGAACTTAACGAAAACTATCAGGAGTAATGAGAACACAGCAGTATTGCAGTTTGTAAGTGATAATAGTATTAACTATGAAGGTTTTAAAGTTGAAGTATTCTTCAGTTATTCAGAATCAGTCGGCTGTGGAGGCCGTGTTAATTTGACATCAGAATCCAGACAAATTTTAAAATCTCCTCTCATAGGAGGAAATGTAGTTTATGAAAATTATTTGGACTGTCATTGGGATGTGATAGCCCCTATTGATTATGTTATAAACGTTGAATTTAAATCTTTTCATGTATCACCGTGTGAAAATGTGAATCAAACAGCTTTAGGTTTCAGTAAATGCGACTGCGACGTTCTTGAACTAAGAGATGGAATTAACCCAGACAGTATGATTATTGGCAGATATTGTGGGCACACTATTCCACCTCAGTTAATTTCATCACGTAATTTACTTAGTATAAGACTTTCAACGGATGGTGAAATAAATAGTTCAGGTTTTCAAGTACTTTTAACAATAAAAAAATCTCGATGTAGGCCATCCATGATTACTGTTACTCATTCGGTACAGCGATGGACTTCTCCTGGATATGACAGTGGGTCAATTCAACGTGGACTACATTGTACTTATGACTTAGACACAAGCCAGGAACCATATAGTACGGTGCAAGTTACAATTCATAATTTAGACATTGAACCTAAAACTAATGATAAATGTTATAATGATAAACTTGTGATACTGGGCCATTCCAAACCACATAATATGTCTCTTGGACAGAATTTCATTATGAGTGATTATAAGGACGATTTCTTTTCTCATCCGAACTTCTATGAAGATACACTTAATTTTCCAACTCAATTTGAGTTGTGTGGTCTCCTAAAATCTATGGATTTTTATGTTCAAGGAAGGGTAAGCATAAGTTTACTAACGTCGCCAGAAACCGTTTTACACAACCACAAAGGGGTAGAATTAGAGGTGGTATTTTTGGGATTTTGTGGCAGAAATTACACAGGAACACATGGTAGGATACAGTCTACCTTCGAAAATTTAAGTGGAAATTTACAAAATTTACAAACGGACTGCTACACGCTTATTACAGCTCCTATAAACCATACAATATCAGCTTACTTTATAAGTGTGTCGCCGCAATTTTATGAAGGTGCCGTTTTCTTAAAAATATTTGATGGCAACACAACAGATTCCGATTTATTGTTAAATATACAACAAAGTTATACCGATGAACCAGTATTTTCAACGGGTCGTTATTTACTATTTCATAATCGTGCAAACAGTTATAATATGATTACATATGACGTGTACTATGTCTCGACTGACCGCGGTAGAGGTTGTGGAGGGACAATAAATAATGAATTTGGTAAAGTCACCAGTCCTTTATACCCACAAATTTATCGTAAAGAAGGTACTTGCGAGTGGAACATTGAAACGCCCGTTGGTACACGAGTAATGTTACGTTTTACCGTTTTTGATTTAGGAATAGCTTGTGATAATAACTTTGTTGAGTTGCAAGACAAAAGTGGAAATTCGCTTGGCCAATACTGCGATGAAAGTCCCGCAGACTATATAAGTACAGACAATTTTATCAGAATTTCATTCGTTACCACAAGAAATAATGGTGGAACAGGGTGGTCTGCATACTTTATAGGTATTGTCTAGGTATCGACATTATTTGTAAAGAATAACATTTGTATAAATTCTATATCTATATGATTCAGTAAGTTTATCATTAACTATGTATATCGCAACACTAATTGTAGTTAATTTCTCATAAAGGTTTTTCGGTATATTCTACTACAAAACATGTTTGATTTCATTTTATTATTTAATAAAGTGTAGTGATATAATATACAAAATCCCTTATTTTGGATTTAAACATTTAATGAACCAATATATGTATGTTACTAATTATTTTTGAATCTATTTGGCGAAAATGATAAATAGGTACGAATATTGTAATAATTTTATTAGATCATAGATTTTTGTAGATTCTTAAAAGAATTTATATTATATAATTATGTAATATTTACCTGTTATGCTTAACAAATTTTGTGTTTTTGGAATAAAATATATTATTTGCTTTTATGTGTTTAATTTGATATATTTATACTTTAATATACAAAAGTATAGTTATATTGTTGTACGTGTCTGACCCGGTCAATTTATGTACATATATGTACATATAATAGGTTGGGGAAAAAGTCTTTTCGCATTATAGTATGTATGAACTTGTAATAAAATCTCTTTGGCTATAGTATTTGTATCTGGCTGGTTTTCGTATCATTGAAAGTTAAAATTTTGAAGAACATAATTCCAAATTCAAATTAGGAAAATGTGTGATTTTCA
>MOOZ01000754.1:164711-175151 GCA_002930495.1 Cecropterus lyciades | reverse complement strand
ACGTCAATAGTAAAATTCGATACAGTGGATCGGTCTGTATTGGATTAATATAGTCCTTTTTATCCGACTGCGTCTGCAGGAGGGTAATATTTTTCGCGCTGTTATGTACGTAACTACCTACATAGGATTCATTGCGTGTGGCAGCGACCCGCGCCTATTGATATAAAAATAAATCAGTGTGCAAATGACTACCATGTTTGTTGGTCGATTCCCGTATCTCAAATATTTCACACGCGCGTATGTATGCTATATATGTTTGTATGTCCATTTGTCTAGCACGCGCTACAGCCCAAACGGCTTGACGGATTGTGACGTATGAAATATCATTAAAACCGTCTCAGTTTGCAGATTGACATAGAGTAAATAATTTAAAAAATTGGCACCTGAAAATAGGAGAAGGGGGGGTACTATTTATTATCACGGCCATATGAGTATCAAATGAAACTAATACTACTAATACTTGCACTTGACTTTTTCACGAAAATTCATATATAACGTTATATTAATGTATCATTAGAACAACAAATCGTTTAAAGCAGTCGGGTTATTTGTTTTCATATTTTAAAAAATGTTACTCTTTTTAAACATTATCAAGTGATTAGATTTTTTAATCCATACTTGTAATGAAAATGAATGATCCACGTGTGTCTGTACATCGCATATGCATATTTAAGATACCGATCCGGTAGTGATTTAAGAAAAAAAGTCGTATTGTAAAATTTGTAAGTGTCCCAGTAAGCCTACGTAATACTTATTTTTCACTTGTTACGTCACACGGTTTCTCTCACTGTCCCACTCTTTAAACTTTCACTTGTCTCACTCTTCACTTTCTTCCTTTAAAATCTAAATAACGATTTAAAAAGTATAAGCACGAAAGGTAAATCTGAATCACCGTTTCCAGATTATCAATTTATATAAATTTCCAATAGTGTTAAAAAGAAAAAATGCAAATTTGACTAGAATATCGAAAAAATCTATTCTTTGATGCAAGTCATTTATTTTATATTCGAGTTTAATAATAGTAGATTTCATAGATGGGGGAGATACTTATGCGAGACGTTCTAATTTAGTCTTCAGGGGTAATTGATCCTAACTTATTTACGGTCGACCTTCTTTTTTTGTTCTCGAGGGGGAAACCTTCAAAAGGTACCTGGCTGCGACGCCAGATTATGTGGGATATTTACCGCACTAAACCCCGGCATGGTTATCCTCGGCGCTACGAAGAAGACTCCGGGATCTCCAAAGGAACGCAACCGGAGTCCTCTGAGCGCGTTGTCCCATGGGGCTCCACCCAGTTGAGCGGCTGGGCCCACGGTACCGTCTGGTCTTTATGACAGTAAGTGACCAGACATACTGCCGCCCTTCTCGGGGTCGACTGTCTGGACGGTTCGAGCTCCCATTCTTGCCACCTGCAACCCCGAAGCCCCTTTTTGTCGCCTCTTACGACAGGCAGGGGATACCGTAAACCTATTCTAATCTCGGAACTACAGGGACGATTTACGGTCGACCTTAGGTATGATTCTAATCTTATCTGAGGTTATTAAATATACATGGGCAGTGACCACTTATCTACCATCAGGTCCATAGCAGGCTCGTTTGCTACTTGTATTATATAAAAAAAAAATCATTACGCTGCTATCCTACATAATTATTCTGGATTTTACCAAACAGTGTACGATAGTTTAAAATAATACCTATTTTGTAGAAAATGCACAATTTAATGGCATTGAATAATTGCGTGTGAATCAGCAAATGACAGTGATCATTTTGTTCGTCAGTGAACCAATATTCAGTTCTACTGAACGTATTTGTTCTAACTAGTTGCCCTTCACAGCGGTTAAAATTCGACCGTAATTAAACCCAAATGTTTTTTTTCTACTACAAAGTTTTATACGAATTTCCTCTGTACATTAAATTTAAAATTATTTTTTAAAATTTCATTATAGGGAAATGAGATTTAATTAAGTAAGCTGCAATTAAAAGCATTAACGCGTTATTTGACATACACATTTGACATATGACAATGTCAGCAACAAAGTCAGCGTGTGACAAATACGTGTTTGTGTGTGTCAATTGCATGGTAGTATGTGTATTGTTTTATTTATTGATTTAATGTACTTTATAAGCATTATTATTGAAAAATATTAGCGTTCTGCACTTCTACATATAAACTATAAGTGTGCCAAATTTCATACTCCTCAGTCCGCGCAATTTTTGTAAAAGGGGGTCCAAAGTTTTTGCTTCACGTATTAATATAATGATATAGATATTGCGCTTCTAATAGTTATGAGCTTTTAAAAAACGCAGTAATTTTTAAACTCAATTTAATATTTTTTTATGTATATATACATAATATATGAAGTTTGTTCCATAGTGGTACTTCATATTGGATCTAATTATGACTGTGTGGGTGGAATTTCGGTTTGTATTAGATATACTGGTATGTATATCTAATACAAACCAAAAATTAGCATTACGGGTGTAGATAAACTATTGACATATATGGATTACAATAACTAGATTGATCTGGAGAGATAGAAATTATATCGGTTCAGATAATACAGTTATCCAAATCTAGCTCTTTTAAAGGCGATCCATTCATTACTAGTCTAATTAAAAACCGATCGGTCTTATTCAAAGAAAACACCTTCAAAAGAACCAAGATCGATTAAACGAGGTAAACATCAATCAATTACTTTCACAAGTTTACGTAAACATCGTCAAATGATCAATGGAGTCCACAATAAATACACTGAAAGCAATTTGGAAATTTCAGTTCCATTAAAACGTTTTATTTCTGGTGACTAACTGATAACCGCGGGTATGCTCGCCTTATGTAATTATTATTATTTTTTTTTTATCAAACTGAAGTAGCAAGCGAGCAAGCAGTCCACCAGATGGTAAGTGGTCACTGCCGCCACTGGACATCTGTAAGCAACTTCATATAGAAAAGGTTTTCTCGAAGTGGATCAGATGTGTTGCTACTCGGGAGGACTAAGATGATCGCCTCAAATACAAGTGAGCCCGCAACCACACCTTACAGCGAAACGCAGGAAGTGCTTAACGAACTACACTGGTTCTACCACCTGGAAATAGGTGCGGCGGTGGTACCTACCTGGTCGAACTACACTGGTTCGACCACCTGGATTGTCTTTTTAACCTAAAAATAAAGATAAAAAGTGTAATTTCAATGCATAGATGGGAAATGTGAAAATTTTAAATTTCAATTTTCCCATCTATAATAATAAAATACTTCTGAGCATAAGGGTATTAAGACTTACGCTTTTTCATAAAACGATTAAGTAATAATTGCATCTCATATTTGGACATCTTTTTTCGCATATACCAAACTTGATCTCTTATACAAGCTACGAAGTTATCGTTAGCATGATTTAGAGGGTACATCGCCACCTAGTTGTAGCGCCGATCACTGCTTTCGTAACGCATTTTCGTTTCATCGAGTTTCAAATCACAGCGATTCTAAATAAGTTATACTTTAATAAAAGTTTATAAATCTGGTAGTTATCCATGGTTTCGTCACCGCCATGCCATTGTTTTAAAGTAAAGGCTTTATATATTATAATATTTCGTTCCTTATCACACACTTTTCTATGTAATGTTTGAACATTCAATAAAACTTTACTAGTGCTCCATACCGATATTTTAAGAATTTCTGTATATGTAAATTTTCATGCACTTACATTCATTGGTTTAATCTTTATACTTCAGGAATTTAATGAGTAGATGTAGGTAAATATTATACCACTATAAAAATATAGCAAGACACGATAATTATTTTATGTAGTGTATATAGTATTGTAGACGAACTGTAGACGTTACGTTTCATAGTTGTAAATAAAATAACAAACATAAAAACTGGTTTTGTGGACAAAGATTATGTTTATAATTCACAATCAGTTCAACAGGTGTTATTTCGTCGTAACAAAAAGATATGTACGAAAAAAAGGCAAAGGTACATTGATAATGATGTGAATATGATATGAGTAAGAATAAAATGTTATTATAATAAACATTTTATTAAACAAAAAGAATACAGTAGTAAACTCAAAACTTGAAACTCTAATTGATATTTATATCTACGTTGATATTTGATTATTCTTTTTGCTATAACGTTGTGTTATCACAATGTAAAAAGGAGAATACTGTTTTTCGAGCGAATGTATGTATGTATGTCCATTTCTTTGGTACGCGCTACAGCCCAAACGGTTTAACGGATTATGACATATCATTGGAATCGTATCAGTTAGCACAGTTACATAGGCAATATTATATGGGTATCAAATGAAAGCTTGTAAATAAACCCTTTCAAAAATAAATATATTTATTATAACAGTTATGTTAGATATTATGTTAACGAAAATCGTCTTTAAGCAGTTGGGTTTATTGTTTTAATATTTTAATAATGTTACTTGTTTTCTGTTTGCATATTAAGTACTGTAGTCGCTGGTACAGTACGCGAGTGACAGTTTATGTCTATGACAGTTGCTGGTTGTTGCCATCTTTCGTAAGTCTAAACTAGGGTTGTAATGGAGGCCATCTAAGCGGAGGCGGAAGCGGATGCCGTTTCGGCTGTCACTAAATAATTGTTCAGTTAGCACTGAACTTAATGGCGCCGATAAGTAATTCCGAAATATGGGAGAAAAAGCTTTATATTTGATGTTATATCTCTATCACGATATTCATCTAAGTGCAACATGTAGCCGAGCGGCCGCGTCGCCTTTAATATTACGTCGCATTATAGTGTCCGTCATAACGCGTTGTCGTCAAGATTAACGTAAATAAGCCTCCGTCATAACTCCGCAAAATTTTTGCGGAGGCGGATGCGGAAGCGTTCGTTCGATTTTTTGTAGAAGTTCTGCATTAACCGAGGCGGAGGCGGAGTTGCGTTACAACCCTAACTAAACGTTTGAACGTTTCAACGCCAAAGGTCTAGGCTATTTTCGCGGATGATCGTCATTTACTGACGCTCGTGTGTTACCTGCCTTAGATAGAAAATTCCAATAAAAGAAGGTTAATACTGAAAAAGGAGCTTAGCTTCAGCTTTTTGTGTTTCTCTTTTTGACGTTCTTTGAGTAACATGAGATTTGTTTTACTGTTTCCACATTATGTGTATTAATGTAACATTATTGGTAAATTGTCTAGGATTCTTTTTTTTTAAAGTTAAGATCCGTTTTCGATAAAGAGGAAGGTCTCATATCATATACTGTCTGCCTTTTAGCAATAAGGCAAAATAGAAATTTAATTTTATTATAGGTATTGAATAATTCCAAATGTGAAAGTGTGTTAAAAAATATAAAATACGAGTATAAGCACTACCGAAGTTGAGAACGAATGTTACTGATTATTTAACAATGTAGTTATTAATAATATAATTATTAATAACACATTGCTACAAGCTAATTATAGAATCGTGAAATATGAGAGGTAGATCTTAAATGTTAACTAATGAATTTTTTTTCTGCTAAGTCCATTTTGCTGTACATTTTCCATTCCTTCCTAAATGGTTGTCGTAAGACGTTAAGCCAGGATTATCTACGTAAAACTGTGCTTTGTAGATTCTGTACATGTTTTTTCATACATTACAAAAAGCTACTTGAAGACGTTTAAACTTAGAGTATTTTAAAGATTTATTTTATTATTTAGGTACATATATTTATATATAATATAGTCATCGACGGACGGCATCACCGAGTGGAAGAGGCTGAATGTGAGATTGGTGGCCCGTCGCCATTCAGCAAATCATGGCCGCAGGCTGAAGGGCTGAAGGACGGGCTGAAGAAGAAGAAGCACAATATCATCGGTTTAATACAACATATCTAATCTTATTTTTTTGTATTTTTTATTTTGACATGTAACGTATTTTGATTCGATCAAATAGGGTTGTCTGCAAAAACGAAAATATTAAGTGGTAAGATTGCTTATTACATTGTCAATATAGCATCTACCGGCATTATTTTTGAACTATAATTTAGAGAATTTAGAGGATAGAAGCCGTTACTCGTTACATGTACTATACTAGATTATTCCTGCGCATCCGCCCACTTCCGTTACAACTACCATGGTAATGAGTATCCTATGTGTTAATCTAGGTCATAAACTAATTGCATGGCAAATTTCAGCGAAATAAGACCAGTAGTTTTTGCGTGAAAGAGTTACAAACACTCATAAATCCTTACCAACTTTGGCATTTATAACATTTGCTAGATTTAGTTTTTCTGTTAACTTTTATTACATCCATTTCTTACTTCCTTAAATTATTATTTATTTAATTATACACTCCGAGTATACAAAATAAATCATTTTAACATAACGTTGGTTGTTCCCATAGTCGAATAATATTCATAACTCTGCATTTCGTAAACGACTATTCATAACAGCGCTGATGTACAACGGAAGCGTGGAATCATTAAGAGCAGCATATACACCCACCAGCATAAAACTAATAAAACAATGAATTACTAGTATTACGCCATAACAGCTCTGAGTAATCCTTTACATAAAGGTATATGCACATGCACGTACTCAAAAGCTATAACGCTTTTGTTCCGCGGTCATTCGGACGAGGTCGTTTTGTTCGGCACAATGATTCGACCCATATACATATTTAGCTTGCCCTCCGTTTATGGCGTTGTCTGTTAAATAAAATTTGTTTTGAATGGGATTTATGGTGAATAGCCTTTTAAAGCCATACTATAACTTTATCTCCTTATGTATTATTGTTACTTACATGACTGTGTTTTTTAAAAATTATAGGGTGAAAGTAAATCGGTGTCGCCGATCTCCACTCGAAGATGAGTGGCCATTGTTATGTATAGACATAATGAAATTAACACTAAATATGATTTAATTTTACCAGAGGTCCATCATACATTACGTTGCAGTTCCTGAGGACATTAGAACATACATGTATATGTGGCTGCTTTACCATACACTTTGACAACGCAGCGACGCTTAACAATGTTAGAAATAATAAAACATCCGAAACCAAAGAACATAAGGTTTCTTTGTTTTTGCTATTTTTATCGACAAAAGTATGATGTACAGTACAGTTTACAGTTGTTTTGTAATAATACCGTGTCATTCATACCGTGACGTAACGTTGCTTTGTTAGCCCTTTTCACACGCTCGCGAGTGTCACGTTCCCATTAGTGTCGGTACGTGACAATTGGTAACAATTACCAGAATTTATTTTGCAATTATCAAGCTGCAGTTACACGATTGATGTGATAGATTGAGATCTAGTATTTATATTTGATCAATGTAATGGTTGGTAGATTCATTATAATGATTACAGTTCTAATCTATATCTATAACAAAAAAGACCTGCGTCTGAGTACACGACTAGTTGTGTCTGTGTGTGTGATTTAGAGGCTAAGAATAAGTAATAATAAAAAAAAAATTATTAATTATTGTTCATATCTCGATTTACTGTTTGGTCTCTACTCTATCAAAAATTACGAGGTAAAATTTAAAGTTACGTTTTTTAAACATGGTTCAAACCGGGGTCGGGGGCATGTGTAGTAATAAATAGAAATTGTCGTGTCGGTCTAGAATAGCGCCACTGTTATCTGGATGATATCGTAGGAGGTGGTATTTCCTTTAGTTTATTTGCGTGACGACAAAATATATATAAAATGTTAAACGACACTTGTTTAGAAGTGTGATAAATGTATTTTTAGGTTTTAATAGGTATCGACAGACTAATACTGTCCTACTGCTGGTGTTTTCCTTTAGGCTATAGTCTACCGTAGGCCAAATATGTATAAATTGGTAGACTTCATATACCTATAAGAACGTTTATTGCTAAATGATTCAAGCGAGTAGGATTGCTCACAATGTTTTCGTGCACCGTTTAAGCAAGTGATAATTCATTTTTAATACGCACATAACTTTGTGAAAGCAAAGATTCGTGTTGGGAATTTCAAACTCGTCGTTCGTCATCTCTGTAACAGCTTAGCCTAGTTATCATTAGAGGTCACAACGCAATTTGTATTTTTTCCGCAATATAGGTACTGCCGTGCCGTACTTTACGTCAACCCTCTGTTATTAGTCTGTCCTACATTTGAACGACAGTGCCGTAAACGGGTTAAAATTATCACAAAATGATGTTACTATAGTAGAAATCTTACAAAACGAAATAAAAAATGAAAATGCACGTTTTTAAAAGATATAAGCGCAAATTTACTTTGAACGAGCCCTCAAGGTAGTTGCTGACGAGCATTTTAAGTTTGAATGCTGTTTCTATGTAGACTCTTACGAGCTTCGCAGATTAATCTGCTAAGTGGTGAAATCATTTCTCTACAGACAGCCAACCGTGTTTTTCAATTAAAACCTGGCTGTAAGAGTCGCGTTACGAATGAAAAAGTTAATTGTAAAGTCTAACTGGATACTGTGCTTTTTGCTCTCTGCTTTTTCTTTAATAGTTTATTTACTATTGAAAAATATATAAAGAATAAAAATGGGTCAATACTTACAATTTATCAAATTTATACTTCAGCTTAACCACGCCACGAAGTAGTGATGGTAATTACTGTAATTAACCAGTATTGCCCATGCACATTTGTCATCTACCCCAGATTAGAGACTTTCTGAGGTTTGCCTCAGATGTGGTAACACCTGAGGAATTAGTTGGTACTTCTCTGTCTTTTTTCTTGTCTTTCTTATCACACCTTTTAATACAGAATGCAGCACTGCTTTTATAAGGCAGAAAGAGTTTCAAACCATTAACATTATTGACGAGGAAAGTACCGATTAGTGGCTTCGGATAAGGTTAACGACCGCTGTTCACGATGACAAAGATCAAATTTTGCCCAGTTTAGTTTATCCATCCAATCTAACCGCGCTGAACTTCGGTTAATTTTGTAGATCCGTAGTCTATCCCAGCGGTCGGCAACCATTTGGCAACGAGGGCCACATAGTACCTGTTACATGAGGTAATAGTGGGTCGCATCGAAATTAGTATTTTAAAATTTGTCGGCGAAAGATACAGTCTGGTAAGGAAATTAGATGTTGAAAAAAACAGTCTACGTGTCGCAAGGAAAAGTTATAGGAAGACTCGCGGGCCGCAAAGACAGAGTCCCGGGCCACAGGTTGCTGATTGCTGGTCTTCACAAAACGCAAGATTATATGCGCTTTTAAATGAATTATAATTTATCATTTATTATTGAGTACTTATGAAGTTGTCTTCGTTGTAGTTTATTACATTGTTTAGAAAATTTGGGTACTTCATTTTTTTAAGTAGGTAATTAATTAAGCTCATTTAAATAAACGAGTATTCTGATAAATAGTTTAAAAATAAGCAATCGTACAATCCGTATGATTTATTAAAAATTCAGCAGTCACATTTGTAAGTGACACATTTGTAAGTACAAATATGTACGAAGTAGGCGTTTATAATTATTTCGAGAACCTATTAAAATATCACCCAGTCGAAATGCCGTTTAGATTTAGAAAGGAATGGGCCGCAATTAATTTCAAGTGACCTTTCGTGATTGTGCCTTTAAAATTAATTGCAATTATATAATTA
Source organism: Cecropterus lyciades (assembly GCA_002930495.1). Classification (NCBI taxonomy): domain Eukaryota; kingdom Metazoa; phylum Arthropoda; class Insecta; order Lepidoptera; family Hesperiidae; genus Cecropterus; species Cecropterus lyciades. Next base: position 165,604 of record MOOZ01000754.1, on the reverse strand, counting down.
ACCCGGGAGTTACTGTGTATTAATAATGGAAGGCTTGGTTACTTGTTGACATAATCACGTATGTATTTAGAAATAGTTTTTTTCTGTGGTCGCAATTACCGATTTTTATCGGGGACTTTAAATACGTTCAGGATAAAAGAAGCAAATGATATAGAGGTGTTCTATTTTAAAAAGTTTCGACGAAGTCAGTTAAATATTTGTTTGTTTTAAATGTTATGAGTTTCGTACCTAAAGGATAAAAACGGAACCCTATTACTAAGACTCCACTGTTTGTCTGTGCGTTTGTCTGTCACCAGGCTGTATCTCACGAACCTTTGTAGCCAGACAGTTCATATTTTCACAGATGATGTATATCTGTTGCCGTTTTAACAACAAATACTAAAAAAACAATAAAATAAATCTAAATATATATAAATTACGTGTCACATTGTTTGTCCGCTATGAACTCCTAAACTATTGAACCAATTTCAATTAAATTTGCACACCGTGTGCAGGTTGATCCAAGTTGAAAGATAGGATAGCTTATCTTCTTAGTGTATATAAATTACGTGTCACAATGTTTGTCCGCTATGAACTCCTAAACTATTGAACCAATTTCAATCAAATTTGCACACCGTGTGCAGGTTGATCCAAGTTGAAAGATAGGATAGCTTATCTTCTTAATGTATATAAATTACGTGTCACGTTGTTTGTCCGCTATGGGTTCCTAAATTACTAGGTATATAGTATAGGTATGTAACTACGACCACGTCGTAATCTGTTGGGTAGTATTTCTGTTAAATACTTTTAGGGTACCGTACCCGAAGGGTAAAAACGGGGCCCTATTACTAAGATTCCGTTGTCCGTCGGTTCGTCTGTCCGATTGTCAGTCGCAAAGCTGTATCTCATGGACC
>MOOZ01000754.1:140465-153924 GCA_002930495.1 Cecropterus lyciades | reverse complement strand
GACCATAAATGTGGCGTAGAGAAAATAAAATAAAACGCAGGATTTGCGTGGTAGATGTAATAATGCATCAAACCGTTTCGATTGTAGTGTATACCAAAGAAATTGACGTCATACATATATACATATAGTCGAAAAAGGAAGGTAACTCCTTCTGACGCAGTCGGGTAAAAATAAAAATACGTATTACGAATTCCCAAAATCCAAACATAAAATTATTAGTTATCGGTTTCTATATTTCCACCTCGATCTATTTGCGGTTCTTATAGATAAATTCGACAATATTATTACGTGGTATTAATACATTTACCCATCCAAATATCCATCTCAGTTATGAGAGTTCTCGCGTTGAATATAAAACGCGAAGAAATAAACAGGGCTAGAGCCATATATCCCCGGATTCCATGTTGGTTCGCTTTCAGACAAAACGCATATAAAAATGTTTTATGGGATCTACAATAAAACAGCACGTGTTGCATTTACGTTAATAAAATTCATACCTCGCCATCAACGGTCGCAATGAAACTCATACGAGCGGACTGACCCATATCTCGTTTATTCGTGAAATATTGGTCGTTTTTTAAAATATGGTGTTTTTTTGTGATGGAATGGCGTGAAGTTCAAATAATATTAGGTGGTTAACGACAATCGACGTGCCTGTCAGTCTACTGACACCGCCACCTATCGTTATGATACGTGCGGTCAGTGATCCCCCGTTAGGAATGGAATTCCTTAATGTTCAAAACTAAATTGCACTAATGAAACACTCACTCAAACATGGTTGCAAAAGCATGTATGCGCACAATTGCATATAATAAAAAGAAAGATCTTTCTTTTTTCGTAGAAATGGGACATAACGATTCTTTCTTACGTGTCAATTTCTACTATTCAACTAGCGCAAGCTGCGTTAAGAAACCTCGATCTGTGTATTAAGAAGTCCTTCTTGCAAGTAAGTGTTTAATGAATGAATCGATTGCATTTAACACATCAGTTTGATGTTATGTGGTGTTCCAGATACTTATCAGGAAGACGATTGCACGATCAGTGGTCACTGTGATCGTCAGATCCTGCAATAATGGGTATTGTTTATATATATTGAAAGGTGGTAGAACTCTTTGTGGTTCGACTCCGGAAGCACCACCGCCACACCTATTTCTGCCTAATAACAACAGTGTTATGCGCTGTTGTGTTCTGGTCTGAAGGGTGTGGTAAGGGAAACATACTTTTCCGAGGCATTCCATCTTAGTCCTCAGGGGTTGCAACGCATCTGTGGCAAACTATAGGTGAGATTTGATCTTACCTAGAGTTGATTACAGATGTCCATGAGCGGCAGTAGCCACTTACCATCAGGTGGGCTGCATGCTCGTTTGCTACTATCCATATTATAAAAAAATAAAAAATATATATATATTGCCGGGTATGAAAGCAAAAATATTTTTTCAAAGACTTTCGATTTTATAGTAACATGACCAAAAACGCATATACATTCAAGAAATATTGACGTTATTCGCAAAATTGTCCAAAATATGACTCAGACCGTAGATACCTTCGCGTAACTACTCGATTTTCTACTAAAGTACACTATTAAGGGACAAAATGTTACATTAAATCAGCCGCAAAGTGTTACAGAAATTTCGCTAAGCGTAAGCGCCGTGTTACGTGCACGCGGTCTTAGGTCCTTTCACTTTTGTATTACGGGTGATTTTCTCGTGCTTCCAAAGTTATGAATTGTGTAGCGATATCGAGTTCTGCCGATAGCATAATATTCACCTAATGAGTTCGTGTTTTGCGCACACAAGCGTCTGCCGGAAGCGAAATTGCGTCTCGTGTAGGTTTACCAAGCGTTCGATGCCGATAAGATACGGAGAATATTGTGTACGTTAAATGAGTGTACGATGTGTTGTCCTTAAGACACTTTTTAGAATCATGCAAATTTTGAAGAAAACGCATATGAAGTGCGGGAAAAAATTTGGACGAATGTATACATGACTAGCTTTTTCCGCAGCTTCGTCCGGTGTGGTCACATTTCCCACGGTAATGAGTATATCATGTGTTAATTCAGGTTATATAGGTATAGGTATAATCTTTGTGAAAAAATTCGAAATCAATAGCTTTTACGTGTAACAGTAACAAATATACATACATTCTCCCAAATTTTTAATATAAGTAAACTTTTTAGTATAAGTGAGATTTTTAGTATTCTTTTTGTGGCCGAAGTAAAAAAAAAATGTATATTGATAGCGAATAATATTTTTGAATATATCTGCGAAAATCTTCTATGCTTTTCATGGGAGATTTATTTTAAAGTTTTCCAACTAAGTCTTCAAGGATAGCAACGAATCCTTGGACAGCCTCAAGATTTCAATGAAGTTCAGTTCTGTTTGGGGTTGATTAAGCAGGTTTTGCTATCTATCGTCAGGTGGTCTGTATGTTTGTTTGCTATTTCTAATTTATAAATACATACAGTCACGCATTTTATTGTTACTTACACAACATTTAGATTTTCTAAAATGATGTGTAAGAAACAATAAAATGCGTGACTGTTCGTGTACTAAATACATACCTGTTATATGTATTTAGTACAAATGCTATGATTTCATGAATACGTCACATTTTTAACGTCTAGTACCGAATGTATAAATATTTATGTCGGATTTCGTGACAACCAATCTACTTGTTATTCTTTCGTTGTATTTTTAGCATCCCACATTAAAGAGTTGTTATTTCTGTGTAGGGCGTCGCTTTGATTAAAATACATTTCTGCAGTAAGTAAATATGAAGAGGAAAATGATATAGGTACCTGGTATGGTAAATTACTATACGGGTTAAATATGAAAGTAAGTGGAGGAACTCATGGTTTGATTATAAAATAACATTTTTGGTTGAACAGAAAATTGAGTTTTATTTTTTTTGTCAGATTATTAGACATTTGTCTAATATGACATCGTCACTATGAGGTCGATACTGTCCGATGTCTTCCAATTATTATTTCGGTTAAGGCTTGTGCTAGTAGGAAGATTAGCTTTAAACTTTATTATTCACAAAAAAGACTAAAACATTACCTTGTATTGGATAGGTTTTAAGAGCTGAAGTAATTTTCTTAAAAAATCCGTTATAAAGAGGGTTCTTAATAGGATTTAAAGCTATTCTAAATCGTAGAAACTTTAAAGTTCCCATCTATAAATCAATTTTAGGTACTGGGTTTTTGTCATATAACTTACCAAATCATTTCGTCGTATATCCAATACTTGTCGTAAATTAATAAAGTGTCCGGAAATGTAGAATAAAATGGTCACCTCAGAACTAGTTGTAAGTATTAATTTTCTATTAACGGAAGTTACTAAGCGTGCTTTAAGCCTCTTTTGATATTCTCGTAAAATATGGCTTCAATTTTAGTTAAATATTAGCTTTTAAATACTTGACATTAAGGTATCCTTAATTTAATGATACATCTTATTAATTCTTTAATTAAGCCTCGTTGATCCAACTTAATATTGTGGATTTAAAATTGTTTTCAATCTAAGTTTTCACACTTTAATACGAATACACAATCATTCATATCTATAATAAGAGGTTAAACATTCATTCAACATTTAGATTATTACCTGGTCGGTTATCAAACCCAGAATTACGGTGAGAGCTACTCCAGGCATGCGGGCCGCTACATATAAAATGTGGACTAATGTGTAATTGAGTTTAGAACTGTTAATTATTAATCTGACTGTGATCCAATAAGAATAGTATGAATGAGACAAAGCTTCAGTCATTTCGGCCGCCCATTTTTGGGTAGTCTGGTTTACCTAAGAACTCAGACTCTTTAAAATTGTTTATAATTGTTATTAGGCAGGCTATTACAAGCTGTATTGACAATTTTACGCAACCAACCTGATCCCGTACCAGCTCCGTGTCCTAAGTATAAGTTTATAACTTTTCCTCAACACAATCATTGGTTCTGTCTTTGCTCATAGATTGCACGTTTACGTACTTCCAGCCTTACTTTGAAAAGATGGGCAGAAATGTAATAAACTCGGTAAGGACAGGGATCATTGTTATAAAAATCGACATCTCTATAACCGCACCTCGGAGGGAAAGCGGAATAATTTGTCATTTGACGAGCATTAACAAATTCGCTCGCGAAACAAAAGCGTGTGACATTAAGGAGTGGCGGCCAAATGGCACATTAAAATGTCAAAACAGACGTCACGTCACCGTGTGTTAGGCTGCTCATACACGACGCTACTGAAATTATACTCTCAGTTGTACTTCTAGAAGTACAAGTTATACTCCTTTCAATGTAGTCTGTACTTTTATTAGTGTCTTTATTCGATCATGTCCAATAATTTATAATATTTGTACACTGTTCATTATTTAAGAGTATGTATAACTTCTTACTTTATAGTAACTCATAGTTGTCAGCCCAGTTATATATGAGATGATCATCGTAGTTCACGGGAGTAGCAACGTATTTGTGATCGAATTTAGTAGAACCGATGTTGTATACGAAGTTGTTTACAGATATTAATGGGCGGCAGTAACGTTCGTTTGCTACTGCAATCTGAAAAAAAACTCAGTAGTGTTTTCCCTAAAAAGTTTTGACAAACTACATTTCATGGTCCAAATTTGTCGGAAATTTATTGGGATTGGGTCTATGTTCTAAATAGTGTAATCTAACGACTTATCTATAAAGACGCATCAGTAAGTAGCTCAAAAATAAAATAAATAATTATGAGTAAGAATAAGTGCGTGATTTACATTAAATTATATCAAGTAGCGACGTACCAAGTACCCTTACAGAACAACATAAATGTAATGGCCGACGATTTTAATAAAATAACATTTTTTGCATATTATTATGTTCACGTGTTTTTTATTTATTTCCTTATGGCATTTGCTTCTTCATTATGGCACAGTAATAGTCCCAGATAAGATCAAAGTTTTACCTGAGGTTAGGCACAGATGCGTTGTTATCTAGGGAAGGTTCGAACGCCTCGAATGGGTATGTCTCCCTTACTACACCTTTTTGACCAGAACTCATAAGCGCTTAACACTGCTGTTATTAGGGAGAAATAGGTGTAGCGGTTGTGCGAAGTCCACCACAAAGATTTCTTTCTCATGAATCATTCAAAACAGTTTGATCATTCAAAACTTATGTATCTATCCATATATTTGAGTTTATAACTTGACTCAAAGAATGATGTAATCGAAAACTGTGGTTTTTGTGTTTTCCCGTCAAATATGACAGAAAAAGAGCGAACCAGAAAAAATAAATAAAGTAATTTGTTTCGCTGTTCTTATCATTTGATGCATTCCAAAGAAAGAATATGAATATAAAGAATGTCAATTCGGTGATTAAAATTAATTAATTGATGATTAAATGATTGATGATTAAAAAAAACGGCTATCATTAAGTACATACTAAGTTACACGGATCGTCACGATCGTGGTCACGGTGAGTTTCGCAGTGATTACGATCCATATAACTGAATCAAAATATCTGTGAAAGTGTGTGTGTGAAAGAAATTGAAAAACAGCATATCGTGAGCAAACCTAATATATTAAAATGTATTAATTCCGCGATAATTTTAGTCTTAAATCATAAACCTCAATTTTCATAAAAAGCTGAACAATGAAAGCGGATTAACAAATAATAGGAAATAGTAGATTGCAGCAAAAGTTGTATGAAAACCCATTAAAAGTAAAAATAAAGCCTCTATATTTGAAATTCCATCAACATTTCGTCGTTAAAAACACATTTAACAATACACTACAATTTTACTGACGCCAGATTCATTTCATTAAAATAACACCAATGTTTTATGTTGCATAACAGCACGGCTTAAAATATCAACATAAATGTAAGTTAATTTATTTATACCGAAAATACAGATTGTATAATTCTTTATTAAAATCATTTGATATTATTTTGCTTTAATTTATACGTGCAAAAAATATAACACCCCAATAGATTGATTATCTCTTTTTTTTGAGGTAAGTTTAAAATCAGATCGTAAATTGCCGTACCTGGCCGGTTGTTCCCGTTGCAAATGAACATACAGTCCATCGGATGGTAAGTACTATAGTCCATCTCATGGTAAGTGGCTCCTGCCGCCCATGGACATCTATAATCAACTTAGATAAGATCAGAGTCTTACCTGAGATTGGTCACAGATGCGTTGCTACTTTTTAGAACTAAGTTGGAACGCCTCGGATATCTATGTCTCCTTACTACGGACCAAAACACAGCAGCGCTTAACACTGCTGTTATTAGCCAGAAATCATCTGTATACAACTCCTTATAAAAAAGAGATTTTACCTTCCGATGTCTTAAGCCGAGAATAAATGCGTCGCTACTCTTGAGGACTAAGATGGTCGCCTGGTAAAAGGTCAGCTGGTATCCACATTCTTCCACCAAAATGCAAGAACTGCTTCACGGTTGAAACAGAAGTGGCGCTGCTACCGTCCGGTCAAGCATACTTGTTCAACCGTCGTTAGGACTTCTATTACTTAATAGCAAGTGAACGCTCGCGTCTATGGATATTTGTAATCTCTCCTGAGTATAATTGGAATTCTTGCTGTAATCCTTGCCATTAACATTGAAACCAGAACTGCAGTGTTTACTAATGGTACAACTTATAAGGAAATAAAAGCTGTAAGTAGTTTTAACAACAAAGTTGATTATTTTTCAAAAAGAAAATCATATTCTGAAACAAGTAACAACAAAAACCATGTCATAATAATGTACATGAATAAAGAATTATAAACATGTACGTGTCCCACTTCATATCAATTCATGTTCGAAGTAACGTTTTTTAAACATAGTTACTCTACTCAATACTTGCTTGCGCAGTTCGGTGGGTAGGTTTATGTCTTCACGAGGCACTTGCATGGGCTTTTTTAATATTAGTGTAAGGTGTAGAATTCATATTCCCGTTACTTAGACGTAATGATTGTACAACGGCGCCTGCGCATTAAACGCTATGGTCAATAGTTTAACGACCAGTCATTTGTCTTGTTTGAACTCAGCGGCTTACTTTGTGATGGACACTTAAATTGGGCAATCTTTTGAAATTTTCAAGCTACTTGTGGGGTAAATTGATATGGGATGCTCTTCATTGCGAAACATCATGGGATAGCTCATAAAATTTCCAAGGAAATACGTTCTATATAAGTACAACTAACATTTGACGAACGTGGTACATGGTTTCACCCGCATTAAAACATTTATATAAACTGTGATAAATTTTGAGAGATTAAATCGACTTTAATATTAAAAATATTAAATGTTACCGCGAGATATGAACTGTAAATATCATTTAAGTTGTTTTCATTTGATGTGATTTCAAACATAGACAAAGAATCTAAAAATAATTGAAATTTCTACTTTTTGCTTATTCTTAAGCCCTCAAAGGGCCCTTTAGGTGAAATGTTTGATGGCAAAGGCAGATACGCAGAACTTTCATTTTTATTATATGTATGGACTACCGATGACATGTTCATCTAATGGCCGATAGATTAAGCGAGTCTTTTAGCTATCTAATATTTTCATTGTAATACGAGTAAGTATTACGTACTCATTTAGAAGTCTATTTCGTTAGTTTGTCTATGTTTCTGTTATTTTGACGTGTCTTCAAAATGATTGCGAAGATTACAGAGTGTTATCACATCACATTTAACAAGTTCGACCTCTGTTATTAGCCATAATTCATTTGTTGCCTCTGAATTTCGCGCAATTTTGTCTACCATTATAATTATGGATTTCGAAGAAACACCTGTAGCTGTCTCAATAATAACCAGTTGCGAGAGATTTATATCGGACCATGGCTGCAATTATGCAGAACAAACAAAAGATGGGGGATAATTCAGGTTTGCGTAGGTAGCGGTGATATACGTATCTTTGTTCAGCGGTCGTAAGCCCTGGTCTAATGTGCATGGGAATTGGAATCTCGTAGAGTTGGTTCCTAGAAACATAACATGTTTTTATCTAGATTTATTTTTCTGATTGAAGTTTAGTCGTAGTCCCGTTACGTTTCATATTTGAAACCGGTCGTTTTCCATTTGTGTCCAGTTTGGTACGGTTTTGGGGGAAACCCAGACCATCCATTACTCTGTTCTAATTCTGTAGAGTAAGGAAGATGTAACTAGTGTTGAAATTAGTCCAAACACTGACTTTTAGGTATTAACAGTTACTCATCCAACGTGAGTACGTCGTATTACACCGAATGGTACAATTGTATCTATGAAGATTATCTGTTATTATTTTTGTGGTAATATATACAAAAATTGTTCGTTCTTTTGCTTATATTTTAAGTGCTGATGAAAGGGTCTGTCAGGTCTACGCGTACCATGCTCTATGTCACCGTCCAGAAGATTCATATGGCTTGCGGTCAGCGTTGGTATAAAGTCGATTATAAATTGTGTGGGAATTAATGCACGTACGTTTGGGTTTCTTGCGGGGAGACATTGCTAACGTTTTGTTCGCGACTTCGTATACTCATGTATGTGACGTTTTTGTGAGGGATTAAACTTTAAATAAACAATGTTCTCTGCAGTCACAGCTTTACGTTAGGATTCCGTGTGTCATGGATGCAACATATATATAAATATGCACATCCGGAATGTAAAAGTAGAAATGTCCAAACCAAGAAAAAGAAAAATATTTTTCCGAAGATGAATTTTGGTTCATTTATAGCTAGTTTGGGGATCGAACCCGGAATCGGCATCTCTTGCGTGGGATCCCGTTTTATTGTGGGTAGTCAAAATATTTAGCGTTAATTTGTTTGTGAAGGATGTTTTTTTATCAGTAGCAAACAAGCCAGTGGACCTGATGGTAAGTGGTTACTGCCGCCCATGGACATCTGATGCAACTTCCTATAGAAAAAGGGGATAGAACCCTTGAAGTCGATCACAGATGCGTTTCTACTCCCGAGGACTGATATGGTCGCCTCATATATATGTTGATTTAACATTACATTTGTTCTTCTGTCATAAGAGATTTGTGTGTTATTGCACCAAGTATAACTACTGAGTTTAGCGAGTAACGTAATGTAATGTTATTTTACATTGTAGTTAGAGAATAATACCTTACAATATCAATGAGACTACAAAAGATAGAAATAATGCGCATTAATGACATTTTTGGGAGATATCCGGTAGTCGATCCTGCTACCCGTATTTGTTTTGTTTACCATTTTTCGTAGGTGAAAGGTGAAATCGTGCAAGAGGAAATTGGTCGTTTGTCTGTGCCCACAATTCTCTTTAACGTACGGCGCTCCTATTTGTTTTATTGTTCGAAAATACAACGAAAGTGAAAATGAATTTGTTTTTCCAAATCGTTTTTATCGCTCGAAAACGTTCGAAATTCGATTTCGTTCGCACATACGTGCTATCGAACCTATTTTTTGGTCTGTTGGCAATCTTATTTAATTTACAATGAACCGTCCGTGCAGAATTCAATCAGAAGAAAAAGGCAGATTCGATACATTTCCTTTACGAATAAAATTCAAATAGATTCGATAGTCTGATAAATTGTTTATTGTATAGTATATGAAGGATAGGTACATTAGCAACATTGATTAAAGCGAAAATTATCCATAATATATTACATACTTATTTAAAACGAAATAAGCGAGGTGTTTCATATTTTGACAGTATCTATCTAGACATAGGACCTCGGAAAAAATCTTGTTCTATGAATGTAGCAAATAATTCGAATAATAACAAAAGTATTTACTTCATGGCCACTTATTCAACCTCAAATATAATTGGAGCCTATCCTTAGGTACTGAATTGGATTGGAATGTGGATATTTGATATCAAATGTTTATAATAATATTATACAACGTAATTTAAAATATAAGAAACGATGATTAATTAATTGAATTTTTATCAAAACATAATATTTTTTTAAGAAGTTTAAATTAGCTAGCTAGAACCCAGTGAAGGTGGATTCTCTTACTTAAATATCTTCAAGTCGTCTGTATACGTCTAACAGGTTAACAGACAAATTCGGCCCGAAGCGTAGGGCACTTAGCCGTATGAAATACTAGCTGAGCTCGCGGTTGCACTCGCGTTTAAAAGAAATGTAACGTGACATACATTAACCGAAATTTTAAATCTCATTAGAAAAAAAACCCCGATTTTAAAACATTCTTCATTGGTGCTCCGCTTCTGTTGGTCTTAGCGTAATATATAGCCTATAGCCTTCCTCGATAAATGGGCTATCTAACACCGAAAGAATTTTTCAAATCGGACCAGTAGTTCCTGAGATTAGCGCGTTCAAACAAACAAACAAACTCTTCAGCTTTATAATATTAGTATAGATTCAGGCGCCGCACCTATATGCCAAAATCTTCAATAATATTTTTGTTCTGATCGATACAGCCAATTTATGTAGAATACATAGTGTGTAATAGTACACCATGAGTAATGATAAACTATAAACAAGATGTTTATCTAGTGTTATACATGTTGTGTTGTTGATTGTTCGCAAGTCGATCGAGCAGGGATATCAGAATTTTGCTTTAACTGTGCAACATGAATTGCAAGATCACAAAAATCCATATATTTGTCGGGAAGATTTTAGTTGTAGAATTGTATGTGCTTTACTCAACTCGATGCTGAAACCTACACCAATCCCACAGAGTAACATCACTGTTACTCTGCGGGATTGGTGTTCACTTAATAGTTTCATAACTATTACGTGAAAACTTATTGTAATTTAATTTGTATAAATAATAAGTTACAATAGAAAGAATATATAAGTTACAATAGAATAAAAAATAAACGTAGTTAACGCTTTTATTTGCACATGTGCGACGATGTGTGTTTTTAAAAAATGCTCATCATGCGAATGTTTAAATGATAGTTTTCCGAGAGTTGACAATAGTTTCTGTAATATTTTTTCCATTTTCAGTACTGCGTCTCATGGGATATGTATTCAGATTTTCGATTAAAATGTTGAAACCTACTAGATTCTAATAAGAATATTCGAATTGCAAATATAATAAAAAAAAAAAAAAAAACGCTTTCTACACTCATAGCCCCACAGTAGGATTTTCTCCTGTGTCGTGGGTGCCATGGACATGACTGTTTTAAACATGACTATTTTAAAATTAAATACTTTATAGTTTAAGATGTATTAATTTAATGGATATATCCGAATACCCATAAATATCTTTATATGTCTAACAAGTTAACAGACAAGCCCGACGCGTGGGGCACTTACTTGCATGAAATATTCAGGCAACGCGATACACGCTCAAATTTCCCTTATAAGATAAGACCTTCTCCTTCTAATTAATAACACCAATAAAAATTAGCCTAAAGTGTTTTTAATGACACGTCATGAATGAAAATAATTTGTAAACTGGATATTTTTCTTATAACAGACATGTGTATTTATAACTTATAGGCTATCAGCTGATGAGTTATCTTTATATGGTAACCACGCAATATTTTGATCATATTTTACTAGAGACCACAGTACTTTTAAATGTGAGATAAAATGAATTTAGTTTCATTTACATAACTGGGTCACATGGGATGGAATATCATAAAAACCTTATTTTGCAATTTCTAAACAGGGTAGGGCGCTTACCTGCATTAAAAATTAAATCATAACATCCCTATTTTGAAATTGGGTAGTCTATAGTTAAAGATGTATTAGTTTAATGAATTCTGTCGAATATCCGCAAATAACTGTACACGCGTCTAACAGGTTAACAGACAAGCTCGGCCTGACGCGTGGGGCACTTACTCGCATGAAATATTCAGGCGCCGCGCTACACGCCCATAATCTCCAACAGCTGTTCTCCTTTGATTGATAGCTTCACGAGCAACTCTATATTGGGCTAATGTGTGTTTGATATTAGGTCATCTGGAATGTCGAGTGTGTAAAGTTTGTACCCAGCCTAAAAGCGGGATAAGTTTCTACATTCGCAAATCGATAGACAGACTATTCTCAAATGTATGTTTTATGAGAGTTATGAGCACGCGTGGAATTTCAAAGAATAATTCAAACTCGCGTATCGATCCAACTTCCGAAGTATTCGTTATGTGAGTGGCTTTCAATAGTAGCGGTGGTTGAAAAGAAATATATTTTTTAAGATTAAAGTAGCCACGAGAGTGCTGTCCACCTGATGTTAAGTGCTCCATGAACTTTTGTAACTATATTGTTATAGAATAGATATCTGATCCTAAGCTGATAACAAGAATATTTGTCATTCCTAAGGCCTAAGATGATTGCCCCGTATTTAAGTCAGCCGAGTGTTGTATAACTCATTTGAGATCACTCTTTACTGGGATAATTAACTAGATTTTTGGATGGTATCCAAATCAAAGAAACTCCAAATGTTTTTAAACTCATGACTTTTGTTTTAGGCCTTTCTATGTTTTTCTTGCGACAGGTATAATAATATTATAAGGTCAATATGTGGAAATATATATATTAACAATTTTTTCATCAAATGTTTGAGAATAAACCTAGTATAACAATGTAAAAAACAACATATCCAATACGTATTCTAAATTAGCTTTCTTATAGAAATACTATCTTGTGAGATAGCATATGCATTAACTCAAGGTGTCTCGTTCTCTCTCGACGATCTTAACATAAGGAGTGTTCAGCTAAAATCTGTTTATAGCCGCTATAAAGCATCGCTGAAAACACATTACTCATTTCGAACATTCGCGTGTCCAATAACTCATACTTAGTTGAAGGTTCACTATAGAAATACAAAAAACAAACACATTTGTCAGTAAATACTCCCTTTGATATAAAACTGAATCACCTTCAAGTGTGTATGTATGTTAGTTATTTATACTATAGAAGGAGATACCGAATATGCGTCCACATAATGTTTGGTAGTTATTGACATCTGTAGGATCTGTAATCAACCCCAAATAAGATTAAGACAGCCGAGGTCTTATCTGTTTTTATCAACTGTATTCTGTATTGTCTTTTTAAATTGCTCCACATTTAATTACTGGTTTTCGTAGTTAACTATTTTTATCTTCTTTTTTGAGCACTTCTTCAGGCACGTTGGGCATTTTTTGAGACGGGAAAAACCATTGAAATCGCGATACTGTTACGATAAGTATTGTAAATTGTTCAAGTTTTCACTTCTATTGATATTCTGAGTGCCACTTTTTAGGGTTCCGTAGCCAAATGGCAAAATTCCGAACCATTATACATTCGTCATGTCTGCCTGTCTGTCCATATGTCACAGCCTCTTTATTCCGAACCTTTTAAGATTACACAGTTGAAACTTGGTAGGTAAGTGTATTTTGTAAATCGCTTTCCGAATTATGTACAAAAATACTAAAATATATTAAATTTAGAGGGCTCCCCATACATGACTCTGAAACTCAAAAAAAAAAAGACGGGTTGCACTCCGGGAGTGCCGGCAGAAGTGAAAACTTGATTATTAACGTTGAGCATGTTTGATATTTTGGAATGGTTAGG
>MOOZ01000754.1:119648-135492 GCA_002930495.1 Cecropterus lyciades | reverse complement strand
ATGGATAAATCGTATGATCGCCTCTGTTTAGATATAGATGATATTTTTAAAAATTCACAGTTTTTACAGAATAATCAATTATTGAAGAACTTGCTAGTGAGTTTCGTAAAAAATGGAAAATAATGTACGTGTAATTTCACACCTAAAAGTATTTGATAAGTTAATATTTAGATTAACGAATTTCCTGGAGACATGTCTTAAGTTGACACAGGAACTATGTAATTAAGGCGCATACTTCACTCGCTGCGACACGTCAGTCGCGTTGCATGGCGGGGAATTTAATACAATATTGTTCGTGAACAACAAGTTTTGCAATTTAAACTTGAGAATATTATAGTGGTATATAATCTAGTGGACAGAAACAAATATAGGAGGACTTTTGATTGTATGAAGATGATATGAGTTATCATAAAAATCTTAGAAATTTTATTGTTTGTGATTGACTTTTTTGGGAGTAAATGAATATGGCAACTCTCTGGAGGTACTTTAGGAGGAACGTTTATGCTTCTACCGGGGAGGTACCACTACCGCACCTAATTTTGGCGTTAAGCAGTTCTTGGGTGTGGTAGCCAGCTCACTTTCGTATGAGGCGACCGTCTTAGCCCTTGGGAAGTAGTAAACCCGTTGTGATTGACTTCAGGTAGAACCCCAGTTCTATATAAAGTTGATTATCATCTATAATTAACTTTATATACAACTGGGGTTCTATAATGCTTGTTTGCTACTTTATGTTATAAAAAATATCATCGATGCAATGTAGTACATAAGAATTGTTTATTTATGGATAATCTGAAAAAAAGTTTTGTAAGTTGAAATCTTAAGTGCTTATTTTTTCAATGAATACATCAAACATCAACTAAGCAACAATATAGTTATAGAAAGATATTTCATTACTATTTTGGAATATTACATCGTTCATATCTCTTTTTATTTGAACTGAAATTGCTTCAATACAATGTCTTTCCACTTGAATAGATTGAGCTATACAATATGACGGGACATATTCAGTACCGTCTGATTATTTTCATCGTTTATACTCGTCGTCAACCTATTATTATCTCACCGCTGGGCACGGGTCGCCTTTCAGAATGAGAGAGCTTTTTGTGTCATATTCTACCTTGCTGGCCAAGTTTGAATTGATAGACTTCACACACCTTGAATCCTTTTTTTAGAGAACTCTCAACGGTGTAGGTTTATGCACGATATTTTTCTTCACCGTGAAGTAATTTTTAGAAAAATCTATGGTGCTGATCTGGGTTTCGAACCTTGGACTCTTGATTAGTTGTGCTTTGACTGGTGTGACGAATGGCCCCGATCCTGCTAATGTAAGTCAGGTGTTGTGAACGATATGTTTTATTATGAACATTGTATGCGTAAAATGGAAAATATCATCCTTCAGATTTTGAGGAATATAAAGTATAAGTATGTAGGTAAAAAATATTTTTTTGCATTACATCTAATTTAGTCTTCACTGGTTAGTAGCATTTCTGAGATATTTCTATATCGAAATAAATTTCGCAAAAGCGACAAAGCGAAATGAAACTATGTATATATGTTATCATGGTTTCCAAGCGTATAACGAAACAGGAACTATTTAATTAAGGGACACACTTCATTTTCACTGCTTGAGGAACGTAAGGTGCACGTTCATTGGACCGTAGAAATTAATTTTAGACTATATTTACTCCTTTAATAATATTATTCTGATTATATCGTATCTTATTGATATTTTATAAGCGATAGTTTGTGAGGATGTATGTGTATTTGTTACTCTTTCACGCAAATCTATTGATTGGATTTGGATGAAATTTGGCACACAAGTTGGTTATGTCCTGAATTGTCACACACGATACTTTTTAGCGTGGTACATGACTCAAATGAGCAGAGCTACTAGAAAAAAATCCTTTATCAATAAAGCTGTTTATATACATTAGTATTAAGAGCTTTCTAAAGAAATTCGATGCAATCAAAGAAATATTATATGAAGGTAAAGACTACATAAAGTCTTAAATACTATTGTATTATATATCTAATACTATTTTATATTTCCAGACGATCCACTTTGCGAAGTGGTCACTATACCGTTCTGACACGTAGTGAGCTCTTGCTTCGATCTCCAGCCAGACAGATATTTGAACGATGAATTTAGGTTTCTGTTCTGGATCTGGAGGTTTGTGTATTTCTTGTTGTGTGTATCCCAGTATTCAGAAAAATCCCAGCATGGGGCTATGAGTGTAGGACGCGTTAATAAAATTATATTCATTTTGGGTGTATTTGGCCAATGACAAACTTAAGTCTATTTCTATTAGGTACTGGTATCCATCTAGGTTTTCGGATTTTAATACCAACAGCGCAATAAAACGATTATATAAAATGTGATTTTTTTGGCCTGTGTTTTTGTGTAATTGACTTGAGTCCATTCGAATGTGTCTAAGATGTTTCCAATACAGGAAGTCTGTGACTAGTGACTAATGTGAAATAAATTTTATTTTGGTCAAGGAGTAAGTCGCAGGAGATGTTCGAAATTATTTCTGAAAACTAGTTATTAATTTGTGATTTACTTAAAGCCTATTTTTGTGTCATTTCTGATTTAGTTATTGATATCTTAGAAAGGCAATAGATTTCATAATTGTTTATATTAGTATTGTATACTACCATTGCACGTATATGTCTTCCGTATATCATAGTTTAGCTTCGATCTAAATCCCTTAATTTTATAGCATTATAATAATTTCAGGTATTTGATTCGCTTCGGCGCTTATTGCTCCAGGCATTGGATCTTAAGTTTCATGATTACAAGTTTTCAAAATTAATAACAACATAGTACAGATCATTTCAGAGAATTCCAAGAGCAAAATGATCTTGGTAATAGACGATTAAACTCAAATAATTTCATAATTTATGGCCAGTTAGAAAAACAAAAAAACATATATCGTCTAAAGCAAATTTATATTAATGCTACGTTTTGCATCCTTTGAAGTTGTTGAACCAAACATGGCAATAAATCGCCATACAGCAATAACAATTAATTAGTGAACTTATTACATAGTGACCGGGCAGTGCGGATCATTTGTTAAATTGTGACGAATGGCTCCGTTCCTGCTAACGTGAGTCAGGTCTGGTGAACGATATGTTTTATTATGAACATTGGATGTAGAAGGGAAAAAATCATCCTTCAGATTTTGGCGAAAAGCAAAAGTTTGTAGATACGAATTATTTTTGCAATAACATCTAATTTCGCTTGTAGCTGAGCAGTTCTTGGGATTTTTATTTTTAAGATATAATTGAAGGGATGCCGGAGCTTTTGATAACGGTGCAGTTTACTATGGAGTACTTCAAAGCGATGTAGTAAACACGTAAATAGTTGGACAAATGCCTATGATAGACAGGAACAACATGTTTTAAAGATACCCTATGGTTTTAAAAAAAAATTTGGATTTCTTAAAAATACTTTTCCATTGGCGACCAAATCTCTTAAAAAATTTAGAAGGTAACAAAAAACCGCTAGATTTAGAATGCACTAGACACTCGTAGTCAGTGAAGCGTGCCTGAGATTCGAATCTCGGACCCTTGATTGGGCCAAGTTTCAACCATTAGGTTGCTTCTTCGGTCGAACCGTACTATTTTTAGTACCTTTATAATAATAACTGATACCAGATACAGATAAGTTGCAGGAGAGGATAGTCGTTGTAGCATGGTGCCGAAGCTGAGTTCTAATACAAATAACTCGTGCACATAAATAAATAATTGAAGTGACTTATGAATTATGTTACTTACTAATAAGTACTTAACTACTTGCCAACTATTGCCTATACTCAAATCAAACTTACAATTTGTATAAAAACCACTGATTGTTAAAAAATATAGCTATAAGCTATTTGTATTACATCCTATCTATTATTCCTGATTCTGCTTTATTACAAGTGCTTTATGTTCTGCGGTAAAAAAATAAGGTGACATTTAAATTAGATATTAAAATAGTTTACGCGTTGAGAAATCGAAGACTATTGTGAAACCTATCGTACGTATGGTATAATTGAATGGTCCCGTTAATAACCGGACGTAGGGTCATCTTGCTTTTACCACCCACACTATACGAACATGAGTCACTATCAGCGCTTTCCAAGACTAGATTGAAGGGTCGCCCATTAAATTTCATTACCTTTCCCGGTCCATTTGTTACACCTTTGAAATATTACTTAATGTAGCGGCCACAAAGGGGGTCATTATTTAGTAATGAACTAGTTACGCTATTTGAACATTTAACAGTCGAATGGTCGTTTAAATATCATTTGGTACGCTCAATTGATTACGTATAAATCTTATACGATTATATGATGACATTAAATTAATTAATTTAATTATCCAATAAACGTAATGAAATAGTATTTGTATGATTTTAAGGTCGCTGGTATTTTGCCAAAAACAATTTAAATCCTTGCGTAGATGTAGTAACAGCTACAGGTGAAAATATATAAAAATACATCCCCTAGAGGACCTATGTATGATTATATTATTGACGTTAAAAGGAGAATAGATAAAATTTCGATCATCAATGCCAGGAAATGATATTTATGCAGAACACAGACAAAGTAGCCAATTAATTGAACCAGTTTATTTAAAGCAGCATTGTATCCTGTATTTTTACTGACGGACAAGATGACAGTAGACACTGCATAGGAAGTATGTCTAAGATTTTATAATGATAAGTATTGATTGCTAGATGAGCCGTGTGGCGGAGCGGTCACCACACCGGTATGACACGCAGTGGGTCTCGGGTTCGATCCCCAGCCAGACAGACATCTGAATGGTGAGTGTAGATTTCAGTTTATGGGTGAAGTTATGGGTGAGTTTATAAGTGGTGATTTCAGTTTGTGCATTCGCCTTTGTGTGTCCATGAGACTCACGACACAGGAGGAAAGTGCGGCTATGAGTGTAGAAAGCGTTTACGTTTATTTGTAGAATATTACACCGACGTAACACTAATAACATTTTTGACGTGTAATCTAACAAATATGTGGCCAACCAGAGTTGGAATGTTGTAAGAATCTAATTTTCTTTGGGGTTATTACAGATATCCATGGGTGGTCGTACCCACATATCATCAGATAAACTGCATGCGCGTTTGCGCTACTATTAGTTAAAAAATGTAGTACTTTTACTTTGACGTTTTTTTATAGCTAATTATACGTCTATACGACTTACTAAAGGTTAATGAATTTTGCGTCTAAATTTACGAATTTTTGAATTCTACTAGCACTTTTATTTACCTTGTCATATTTGATGACATATTTTTATCTAACAAATGTTTGGTCAAATGACCTGTACGGTATTGATTATGAACGACCAAACCTAAACACGGTCAGTTATTTTTAGTTTATGTCAAGTATGTGGTCGGGTAATGCTACCTACACAATATTGACGTGAACCAACTAATAGCTCTAACTTTATCCCACGGCACTTCGCCTACTTTGTGAATTAGATATGTTGTTAACTGTACCACTAAATGCTGAATCGGAAATTGCCTAGTCATTATAGCTCTAGTAGTATTGTAGCTTGATTCAATAAAGGTTGTTAGTAAAGACGTCGTTTACTAGTCGGTGAAACGGATTAGTAAGCATTGGGTGGTTGTGTAATCAGCAATTAGTGTAAAACACCGACTAGTCGGCTTTATTTGTTTATTTATATTTACATAGTTAAATACCTATAAATACCCATATGTGCATACGGAAAGTATTAGTGACACCATGCCGATGCCAATGACAGGCGAATTCCACCGAAAGTAACAATCGGTTTGGCATATTCGGCTCATCTCTTATTGTAATAAAAAATAGCATTTCTATTTACCTCTTGCTCATTGTCCTTTTTGTGTGAGCGAGAAACATACAACAGCCGTCATTTTGCATTCAAATCTTTATTGAAACAATATTAGCACGTTTATTTATTAATAGATTGATGTTAAACTTTACTAGACTTAATTAAAACATTTTTGAAAATAATGTTGGCTTTTGTTAACTATATTATTGTACTTTTTTGTGTTCTTCAAAAGTAATAACTTTTACATAATACATAACATAAAAACATTTTTTTTTGCGTGGGCCATTCACGTTAATTATAAGGATCGAAACCTGGTAAGTAACTTACCATGACAAACAAAAATAAATGGCATTTTTTAAAGAAAATATATTTGTTTCCATCCTTTTTCATACGCATCGTAATGAACCAATTGTCTGATATTATTTCGATAGATTTTAATAGGTTCATGTTACTCAAATAAAGTATGTGTATGGAAATATATCTAACTGTATGAATTGTCTTATAAATTTATTTATACATAGAAGAAAGTTATGATAGTAACAACGTGCGCTATACTCACGGTGCTTCATTGGATTTCTGTCTCTTGTGTTTACTACACAACAATGACAATACCTCAAAACTTACATATATATTATAATACAAATACTAATATAATTTATAATATACGATGTATATACTCGCATGAACCCACTGCAGAAATAGAATCATTCAAATATTAGTTTGGTCGGAGATGGAACCTCTTAGTAGCGGTAAAATTCCTAAGCAACACGTCATATTCATCAGTAGATTTTCCATTGTAAGCGTTTTCTATTTTTGCATACGTATGCAAACGTACATCAANNNNGCGCTCTACGTGTGTTGCATGCACGCATATGCACATGCATAATATATGCAACATGACAGCTTCTATGGAAAAGCGTAAAAGTTACAGCTCTTTATTTTTCGTAATTTTAATAGCCACAGCATGACTTTTATGGGGTTTCTTGCGGTAGTTGTTGTATGTAGCAAAAACACTTTGAAGCGGTTATGTTAGTTAAGTTATGTTAGTTAAGTTTGAAGTTGGTAGAACTTTGTGGTGCGACTCCGGAAGCACCACCGCCACGCCTATTTCTGCCTAATAACAGCAGTGTTATGCGCTGTTGTGTTTTGGTCTGAACTGTGTGGTAAGGAAGACATACTTTTACGAGGCATTCCATCTTAGTCCTCAGGGCTAGCGACGCTGTGGCTAACCTTAGGGGAGACTTACCGGTCGATTTCAGATGTCCATGGGCGGCAGTAACCATTTACCATCAGGTGTGTTGCATGCGCGTATGCTACTTCACTAAGCATTTGAAATTGAATTCTTAATATTAGATTGAAATAGGAATAGCTAGTATGCAGTCCACGTAATGTGTAAATGGCCATTGCCGTTCATGTCTATCTATTTTACATAGAATAATAATTGTACATGCAGTTATCACGGATACGATGTCAATTCTGAGGACTAAAATGTTCGCTTGACATGTAAGCTAATATTGATATCTATCACATACAAGAACTGTTTCAGGCTTGAAATAGCTATGAGGGTGGTATTTCGGTCGAACCGTTGTAGTCACAATATTTATATAGAATAAATTATTAGAATACAATATACACTTCTATCAGGCCTTCCGACATAGTCCTCAGAAACTCAACACTTTATGAAGGCCTCCAATCCTATCATTGCCTCTATTGCCTCTAGACATCATCATCCTCAGATGATGTCTAGAGGAAATGGTGGCCACCTAATATCAAGCCTACGTGCATGTTTGCTATTACTTTTCCATAAAAATGTTTTATTACATAGAGTTGCGCTAACCGAAGGAAAAAGAGTTTACCGATCCGATCTGCACGGAGGGTTCCGATGAAGAGCCCTTAAAACAAGAGCCATGCGTGCCCTTGCACACTTGAGGGAGAAATAGGTAAGGGGTGATAATTATCCAAGCAAATCTCACTTCATATACTGTGCTTATGTAAGGTTCTCTAACTAAGGAAAAGTAAGCATTTTATGCTACTAAGACGTAAATATTTAAGTAAAACATATTTATATTTTTAATCTAGGTCTGGAAATTATTTGTCTTTGTGTGTGGTTATTATACTACAAAGATAGAGAGGCTAAAAGTAAAAAACGCACCTGTTTTGATTCTGTTCATCTACTTGCCCTTTGAGTTCCTTTGCTAGACATAGTCCTCCCTTAATGGAGACTTTGGCAAATAGGCACTGTGATATGCTTATTGGTGAGTAAGTGATGAACTTGTGTTATTCAGGACCTACACCACAGGGCATTTGATCTGATCACTATCTAACAAAGAATTTTTTTTTTCCTATTTTTTATGATCTAGTCCATCAAGATTTGTTTTTGTATAGAATAGCAAGCAAAGTTGCAATTCACCTGATATTACGACAGTAAGCAACTAGCTCCAACTATGTTTATTTAACCCCAGATACTATTGAAGTACTATCAGAGGTCGGCCTCAATGTTTTGCAGCTAAGGACTATGATACAATGCTTCGCGTAAGCGTCTCTTTCTTAGCGAATCCTTCAAACCACAACACAACAGCGCTTAATACTAAAATTAAATTTGTACTTTCCACAATAAATTGATCGATCTTTGTTCACTAGAGAACTTATATATTAAAAATAGATATCTCTTTTATGAACATATAAATTGATTGATAAAATTCGTTTCGCATTGCTACAGCGATGTATTTGCGATCTATTTTTAAACATTAAATCAGTACAATACACCGCGAGAGTATTATCAAGTGAACATTTTATATATTTTATTCGCCGTGTTCACATTTGCAAACAATACAATCATCCCAGCGGCAGATCTCATCACTGATTATATCTCGTAGCGGCCCCGTTTTTGTTTTATTATTTTTGTTCTTCTCAAGTATTAAGCTGTTGTTCCAATAGAGGCGAAGATGACTTGTTTAATTGGAAAATCCACTATTTTCCAATGAAACAAGTAGTGTTGCAATTATTAAGGAAAATACCCGGCAAATAATTATAAATATTAAATTCAACGGAATAATTTGTTCAGAAATTTTCTTTCATTAAAAGTACATATTTTATAGATGTAAGTAAAAAAAGTTAAAATAATTGAAACAACCCCGACTTAAAAAAGGTATGTAACGAGAGATAATAAACGTAAAAAAACTTTTATAAGCAGATTTGATCTTTCGCAGACTTATGGACAAAAGAGTATCAGTTTTCACTTCTCTACGTACTTAATTGTTTCTCCAAGATATAGATGTGGCAATAACATATTCAACACCTTACGAACTAAAGTTTTAAAAAACCCAAGAAAATCCGACCACGTCCACTCGTACTCTAGGTAGTTTTAGTATCTAACAACATAAACAATTTATTGATTAAAATCAGATGAACAAAGGAACCCACGTACTGTTTAATATAAACAAAGATTTTTCTTATAAAACACTGGAGTAAGGCCCTAAATGAAGACGGTGGGCAAAACAAAGGGATAATGATTGAATTGGCTCGTTAGTTTTGTTTGTGGTGAAAGTGATCTGGAATTGGTCCATTCTAGCCGAAGGTTGAGATGTGTACTGTTTTTATTCGATAGGCACTTCGGCAGTTTGGCAAAAATCTACAGATTACCTATCTCTATTGTATTTAGTTGATATAAGTTTATTTTATAAGATGTTTATAAGATGTGTTGGAATCTGGTGAATCTCACCTAGATTCACCTAGATTGAGTGAGCGGTTTGTCAAGGACTCCAGCTTGTTTGGAGGGACTAAATCTAAAATCAAATACTTAAGTTCATCCGTCTCCTTCAAAGGATCCACACTTCAGAATTGACCTGACAAAAATAAAACCCTAGATAACATTATGTATATAATTATTATCGAAAGAACCTTTTTTCCCATCAAATTAAAAGTCTATCTTCTACTTGTCAGGCTCCGTCACTTAAAAATCCTGCATCCGTGTTGGATAGTTAAACTATACGTTTACACATCAAAGTTTAATTACTGTTTATGCGATTCAAATCACGGCAATAATTGTATATTCCTTGTCAGTTACGTCTATCTTGGAAACGGCAAAATCAATTATGACGAGCTTATCATGTAAAGCTCGTGGGAACGTGTCTGAGATCGATCTCAGTTACTATTATCCTATTTGGGTTTACCACTTTACCATAAGTAGTACCGGTGTTTTGTACGAAAAAGAGATAGTGACTTGTCAATTTGTTCGACTATGGTTCGACCGGGGAGGTAAAATTGGAACACCTATTTTTTTTTGCGTTTGGAAGGCTCACTTTTATATGGTGGACATTGGTGGCTTAGTCCTCGGGAAAAGTAACAGATCTGTGACTGAATTCAGGTGGAATCCCAGTTTTATATGAAGTGTTTTTCAAAATAAGAGCATCACTGCTCTGCTATATACAATCAGATGGACTGGAAGCTCGTCTTCTTACTGCATCTTATAAATCGTAGGCCTATACGAAATAAATATATTATATTTCATTCCATCCTGCGATTAAATGAGTTAATCTCAACCGATCCCATTCTATCTCAACCGAATTTTGATTCTCATACCTTATTCATTCTCATACATTTATTTTTAATGTATGTTTAATATTTTCATTTCATTAACGAACTGCTTTTTCGTTTGCTGATCCTATCATAAAAATGTAATCTTTGATGATACCATTATGATACGGTCTATACGGTCTTCACTTGTTTCTATTTTTGAAGTGAGATTTCGATTTGAAACCCGATGAAACTAAAATGTGACACGATAAAGAACCAAACACATAAATGTATAATATTGAGTCGACGAGAGAATAAGATATAATACCACATTATTTATATTATATTAATATAATATATATGTCTGGGTTTATATATAATATAATATTCTACATTAAAGTAAATAATAATAATCTTCACATTTATCCTGACACTCCTGATAATCTATATCCATCTTAATCTCTTGTAGGCTATATTTCAGAAACACTTCTGCCGTGTGTGAATTACATGCCGTGTGTGAATTTTTTTTTATGATCTTGTATGCAAGACCGATGACCAATCCCTAAGAAGTACTATAAGGACGACATTACATCCCTTATCTATAGAGTTGGTTTTATTATAAACATGCGAAGTTTGAGCACTTGTGTAGGCTTAATTGGATTAGTTGGCAAGATACAGTGCAGCTGTAACGTTATTCTGGGCGAAGTTCCGCTAAGTTACAACTTACGACACGACGGGCTAGCGATAATAATGTATGGTATTTGTATGTTTTAATGAGATTACTTGTAAATTTCCTCTCGTAAAATCTTACGTGAAATGAACTATTTGAATTAAATAATCTAAATCTCTATATTAATACGCAGTGGGTTGCCGTGTCTCACGTTTTATAGACTGTCCATATGACTGTCCATATAGACTGTTCCACGTATAGCGATGATTCATATTTCGTTGATTTGTATAACAATGCAGATTTGTTGATTGTACGTTTTATTGCGATGTGTGTATTGGGACGAATATGAGAATTAATTAGAGTAAGGTAAGGACTTTCCTATAAAAATATGGGCCTCGATTCTAGTATATATATTATTGGTCTATTTAATGTTTTAACACTAATTATAGAAAGAGCTCCACCAATTTAATGAGTTATTGTGTGTATGAATAGTTCCAGCTAAAGCAATGTTGGCGATTTTAGCGAATTCAAGTTTTCATTGCGGTATAAAACTTGCCTGGCTCTATCATTATATTAATAGGCATGGCTTTATCAGCTTGTCAAAAGTTGCTTTGATATGGTTCTTGTCAAAATGGCTTCATATGAGCTCTCAGAGTACAATATAAGCACTACAATACAAGCACTAGTTTCGACGACCCGCATGGCGGAGCGGTCATCATACCGGTCTGACGCAGTGGGTCCCGGGTTCGATCTCCGGCCAGACAGAAATCTGAATGATGAGTTTATTCTGTTCTGGGTCTGGATGTTTGTGCATTCGTCTTTGTGTGTCCATGGCACCCACGACACAGGAGAAAATCCTACTGTGGGGCTATGAGTGTAGAAAGCGTGTGTGAGTGTAGAAAGCGTGTGTGAATGTCCATAAGCGACGGTTACCATTTTCCATCCCTTATTACTGAGTTTATTTATAAACGAGAATGAAAATAATAATAGAGGTATTTTCCATTATAAGCGGCTTATGTCCACATATACGTACGTGACGTAATAAGTTGTGGCGTTACGGGCCATTCTGGATATCAATGCATCGGCACGATATACGTCAGTACACTCCAGTGAGTATATTTAATAACTTTCGGTGATAAATAATGCCAATACAGAATACAATATGAATTAATAATAAAAATTATTATTAATTAGCAGAACCGTGCCCACTGCGTCGGGCATTAAAAAAAATTTGGTGTGTTTCTTAGTACTCAATGTTAGGGTAAATGACACAACTAACAAAAGGAGCGCTATGTTTTTACCGCGTATCTATTATTTTATTCTGCTTTTAGTATATGTTCTCTTAGCAGCAACTGAAATACATTACCTGTGACAATTTTAACTGTCTGTCTATCACAGTTCATGAGATACAGCTTGGTGACAGACAAACGGACAGCGGAGTCTTAGTAATAGGGTCTCGTTTTTATCCTTTGGGTACGGTAAACTAAAAGCATCTAACAGATATACCATCCAACAGATTACGACATGATCGTGGTTATCCTATCTCGTATTATCCCTTTAACAATACGTTCAAAATATATGCAATAAAACAGAAAAATCTCGTTATTAAACACTTCAGATGATAAACTTACTTATTTGGATAATGTTTCATAGTCGTTGATAATATGACCAATATACACCAATCAACGAATTTATTTTAAAAGTATGTTTAAACTTGGATCTAACTGCACACGGTGTGAAAATTTGATTGAAATCAGTTCAGTAGCTTAAGAGTCCATAGCAGACCAACAATGTGACACGTAATTTATGTAATATGTATATAAGATATTATAAGATATCGTATCTTTCAAGTTGGATCAAACTGCAAACGGTGTGCAAATTTAATTGAAATGGATTCAGTAGTTTAGAAGTCCATAGCGGACAAACAACGTGACACGTAATTTACATATATTAGGATTACTAATTTTTAGACTTTTTCAGACAATTTTTTGAATTTTTCTCTCCGTAAGAAGAATCCTCGTAGTTCAAGGAATTTTATAAAAAAAAGAATGAATGAAATCGGTTCAGCTGCTCTCGAGTTTTGCGCTTAGCAAACATTCAGTGATTCATTTTTATTTATATAGATATATATCGTGTAAATATTGACATTAATATTTATACGATTCGATTCGATTCGATTTCAATTGTTTTGCCTTCCCGGAACCCCTGCACTAACACTTAAACCTTATAGTATGGTATTAAAGTTCAAATTGACTTTTAAGTATCATTACGAATCTTTTGTATGGGAATATAGAAAAGTGTTATTTTTAGACTTTTTCAGGCAATTTTTTAAATTTTTCTCACCGTAAGAACCATCCTCGTACTTCAAGGAAAAATATATTATAAAAAAAATTGCGAAATCGATTCAGCTGCTCTCGAGATTTGAGCTTAGCAGCACATTCAGCGATTTATTTTTATTTATGTAGATAATGTTGTGGAGACAATTTGGTATAATTTTGGATCGCAATGATTACTACAAAGTTCTCAATACAACTGTTTTTGGAACGAAGTTCCTTAACGCGGTTCGTGGGGTGTGCGAATTGGTAGAAATCGTCACGTAACACGCACGCGCATAGCACAGGACAGCAAAATGAAAACCGATTCCTCTATAAGTTACTCATTTATGTTAATTACCATGTCATAAGGTGTGAGTGAAACAAAACATGTCTGTTTGTTTTTATTTTTGAACGTGTCGCAAAGCAAAAAATCGGCGAAAAGGGGTCTAATATATATAAATAATATCTATAAATAATTGAATGATTTAGTTTTTGTTATCTTTTACAACAAATAAATACATTTTAATAGAAATTTTATTCGCATAAGCTCTAACGATTACATTTCTTACACGAAAGCGTAATACAAATTTGATTTAAATTTTCCAACGAATAATTTGGTTAAAACCGCCATCTTGTGGTGAAATTTCGACCGACAAGGAATTCTCCATAAGTTAAATATGGAAATAAGCGTATACGTCGGAGTGATAGATATGGTAGCAATTTTCCATCGCTGAAACCACGGACAAAATGACATTTTCTAAAAATGAAACCTAAATAAAATGGCTGCCTGGTTACTTTTACTTTACAATGCTAACAAATATAAAAGTTCTATCAAAGACCTCAAAATATTTTTAGTCGGCTATCAACTTCATTTTGTACTTTTATGTTTAGGCGTCAGCATGGCTGGTCAACCTTAAATGTTTAAATTCTTTTTATTTATGAAATAAATATAAGAAAATATAAACAATTTTTAGGCATAATTCAAAGCTATAGGTATGTGACTGTTGACCTGTGGTTCTGATGTTCACAAAGGAATCCTTTGAAGTAATGTTCTTTATTACGTATTGGTGAATTGGCTGCATGGATTGAACTTTGTTTCTGACGGGGGTACTACGAACGCAGAACCTTTTTTTTATGAATTTGGCTGTTAATAACCCCTTTTTTTTTAATAGGACATACATAAAAAATATTCGGATAAGGGCAATAAATAAATTACGAGGGGTTACAAAAGTTATTTACACATTTGATAGTAGGATTTGCTTTATTATGGGTACATGTAAATACACGAACATAAGCTAGTCACATTAGCTATAACAAAGACGCAAAAGAGGCTCTGTTCTATTATTTACATTGCTTAGTAGGGAATCGAATCCGAAACAATTTTGGGCGGTTTGAAAACTATTACCACGATTATTGTAAGAGCGCTTTCATTCTATACATTGGTACTGCTAGTTTCGTTTGAATTAAACCTTTCTTAAGAAACCATGTAGAGCACGACGAAATCGGCCTGCATTGTTCATCAATGTACACTTTGTAATGAAAGAAGCAAACGAGCATACAGCCTATCTGATGTTAAATGGTCACTGATAATCTGTTTATATATATAATCGTGCACAAATAGAACAATTCAGAATGAGATTTTTTGGTACGTTGCAGTTTCTGAGGATGAAGAGGGAAAGCTTCATATTATTGTTTTACAATAAGGTAGAACGATTGCGAGGTTCTACTTGGGAGATACCACCGAAAAACCTATTTCTAATCTGATGCAGTCCTTTTGTTTTGTTGGAATTGTGTAGTTGCAGACTCACTTTCATATGAGTTGACCATCTTAGTTCTCGGGAGAAGGAGCTCACGAATGTTTGTTTTTAGATAGAACCTTTGTTCTATACTAAGTTCGTTACACATGTTCATGGACGGCTGTCATCACTAACCATCAAGTGGAATGCTCGTTTGCTACCTAAATCTTATGAAAAATACCCTTTTACCTTTCTATATAAAATCAGAACACAACAGTTACATCTGCTAAGAATAAAGAATAAAGAAAGAAGTGAACATTACACTACTTTAGAATCACAAAGTTTACCATTTTTTAAATATACTCCAGGATATAATCGCGAAGAGTTCTATCATTTTAACTTTATGTACAAAGTAAATTAACGGTACTAATTGTATCTAACCGGCTTAGAGAACCGCTGACACGTACGTAGACAGTTAATGCTGCGTTATGGCGGACAGGTCATGCCGGGTTTCAATGCATCGCCCTGATAATTGCCACATTACACACAGAGAGTAGCATAATATTTTAGTAGATATGTATTATACTTTCATATATTATGAACTAGCAGTAGCGACTTCGTTCGTGCAGACATCTTACATCGATCATCATACATCAAGTATATTATTCTATCTATCCATCCATTAGACTTTTCAGGTCCACGTTCTGAATATAGGGGATTATGTCAATAGCTCATGGCAAGAGTGGTGACAGTAGTTGGTGTTGATTTCACCTATTTGAAACCCAAAGAAT
>MOOZ01000754.1:107734-118704 GCA_002930495.1 Cecropterus lyciades | reverse complement strand
TTACACACAGAAAGTAGCATAATATTTTAGTAGATATGTATTATACTTTCATATATTATCAATTAGCAGTAGCGACTTCGTTCGTGCAGACATCTTACGTCGGTTATCATACATCGAGCATATTATTCTAGTTATCCATCTATTAGACTTTTGAGATCCACGAGGCTTCTGGATATAGAGGGTTATGTCAATAGCTCATGGCAAGAGTGGTGATAGTAGTTGGTGTTGATTTCACCTATTTTACACCCAAAGAATTATTACAAAAAAACCTAATTTTATATTTTACTAAAAGCCTAAATTTAAAATTTCACGCTCCTAACTTTAAAACTTTGGAATTTCTATACAGATTTTCCACCCCCTATATTGTGGAGAAATCCGTCATAGATCACCCCGTGACAGGATACCCGTGACACTCCTGCTGGTTTTCTCTGTATGTTAAGTGGCAAAGCCACGGGAATACTTTTGCTTCCTACCGCGGTCTGGTAAAATAGATGTTCCATTATATCAATCCAGGAAGCCAAATACTAAGTTTCATACTGCTTGCATTAAAATGGATTAACAAAAAAAAACTGGCAACCCCTATTACACCCAGTACGTAATTGATTTACCAAAAAATCTATTCTATCAAACTATGAAACTAAATACTAAGTTTCATTGACCTCGTATCTACATTGACGATTATGCATGAAAACTTCATTGTCTATTCAACCCACTTAGGAATTGATTTCGTAAATCGGTAAAATAGGTGTTTTATTATACTACAAAGCCAAATACTAAGTTTCATTCGCCTTTATCAAATCTGGCGACTTCCAAACTTGCAAAACTTATTTCACCACCTTAGGGTTTGATTATTCAAAATAAATATTTCATTTTATTCAAGCAAGAAGCCAAATACCAAGTTTCATTAAGTTTGCATCAAAATTGGCGGACCTCCTAAGGAATTATCAACCCCTATTTAACCCTCTTAGGGGTTCATTTTTGAAAAATGGGCAAATAAATATTTCATTATTTCAAACCACAAAGCCAAATACTAAGTTTCAATGAGCTTCCATCCAAATTGGCGGACCTCCAAATAAACTAACAACCCTTATTTCACCATTTTAGGGATTAAGTATCCAAAAACGGTGAAATAAATATTTGATTTTATTAAACCACAAAGCTCAATACTAAGTTTCGTTGAGTTTGCATCAAAAATGGCGGACTGCCGAAAAAACAGTCAACTCCTATTTAACCCTCTCAAGCGTTGATTTGTAACAGTTGTTACAATATATCAAATTACAAAGCTAAAGATTAAGTTTCATTGAGCTTGCATCAAAATTGACGGACTTTCATACAAACTTTGGTCTCTTATTTAACGCCTTTAGGGGTGGAATATCAGAAAATTCGTTCTTAATTGACGTCTACGTCACAAAAGAAACCTGTCAAAATTTCATGTTTCTACCTTCAGTAGTTTAGGCTTCGCGATGTTTATCCAATATGAGTGAGCATCCTTTCGCTTTTATATATATATAGATAGATAAGATTTATAGCATTCCTACGTCTGGGCATACGACTTCCCCGATTAAATGTTTAGCTCATTAGTTATGAAAGTAGTAGGCACAACTGCCTCTACTATTTCTGCATAATAACAGCGGTAACGGTAAGGGAGACATTTTTATTCAAGGGTTACCGATTTAGTCCTCAGAGGCAGCAGCGCATCTTGTGGCCGACCTAAGGTAGGATCTGATCTTATTTGGGGTTGCTACAGATGTCCGTTGGCAGTGGCCATTTACTATGGGATGAAGTGCAAGTTTGTTTGTTAATTTAATACGATAAAAAGATATTCAAATGCACACTCCAGTACACTGATTTTTGTGATTATCTGTATCTGTGTTTTTCTTCGTGGATAACTACGCAGTCACTTTACTAACTTCCTGTATTAAAATGTAGGCATCATATTTAACAAAACGATATAATTTTTAATGTCTAAAACCTCCACTGTATTTAAAACGGTTACTTTGTCGTCGTCCCGCATAATGTTTTGTTTCATAAAAACACCAGTCTCCCTGATTCGATTCGGAACAAGCCCGCTTGTTTGTAGTTCTTTCTTTCTTTCGTTCTTTCTTTGTGTCCGTAACTTTGTGTCTAAAATTTAACATTGTAAGCGAGTCCTGCGGAGACGTTTCTATTTCTTGAGATGATGTTATAAGATATTATTTATTACATTGTTTCTTTATTTATATTTAGATTAAGATAATTACGAAATGGTATTTTTTGTTTGATAATTTCTTCATGACTTGTACTGAAATCTTTTAGGCCAAACAAATATATATATAGGTACATAATTTTTGTACCTACACAAAAATAAACACAAGTTTTCTCTAAAAATGTAAGATGATTTTTTGAAGAAAAAATATGATCGAATCGTAAATAAAAATATTTCTCTATGCGTCTTAAAAATACGCTGACATGAAAAAAACTTATAAAAGTTTATTTACAAAATTTTCAAACGTAAGTAAAGCTTAAGAATTACTAGAAATGATTGTATTAAGAATAAAATTTTAATATGATAACTATCTTTTATGCGCCACGACTTAAGTTTTTTATCCATTAAAAGATATGACTGTTTCACAGCAAACATTATTTAATATACAGAACCGCGGAAGGTTAATGTGTTCATTAAAAACAAAATAAACTGACCAAAAAATGTAATTACTTATCGTATTAATAATTAATTCATTACTTCGGTCATGATACTAAAAGATTAAATACAGTTTGGGTAGATTGAATTATTAACAGCATTAATCCATAGATGATCCATTTTTGGCGTTGTAACGATATGAATTATTCATGATGCTACATTACCGATATTGAACCGATTTCGTATCGGACATCATAGTTGGTTACGGTTACATAATGAAACAAACAGAAATACTATTTTATGGTATATAACTTTTAAAAACGTAATATCAATCTACTATGTCCTGAGATAATGATATTGGAAGCATATAACATGGTAGGTACATAAAGTTAACTATTATATTATATCAAAGTGGAGTTTATTTACTGTTTGAAATACTTGCCAAACAAATTTCTTGCTCAGTCAAATCTAAGGTATGATAATGGAGCTAGCTTTTATTGCCCATGTGAAAAAGAACAAGATGGTTAAAAAAAGAAATATATAATATATAATACAAAGAAAAAGAACCCGATGACTATCTCGCTGGATCTTCTTTCTAAGTTGATGTTGTATGCTGATCCGGTGGTAGTGTAAGAAAAAATATTATAACTGACAATTTGTACGTGCCCCCGTGAGCATATACAACAAAAATACGTTTAATCTCATGCATTTCATTTCACTCGCGAACTAGGGCATTTTACTATTTGTATTTTAAGCGTGTCATAGGATCTTGTTGTTTCATGAAAGATTTTGACATAATTATTGCGTACATTTCCATTTGATTTCAGCCAATTTTTGTGGTTATGTAATTACGTTTTAATTACATAACCACAAAAATTGTTCAATCTATTACTATGTCGTGTTTTGATAGACATTTGTTTTTTGCCTCAATTGAATTTTGTTTTTCTGATTATTAAAGTCATTGGTACAATTGATCGGTAGCTAAAGAGGAAGTCTTTTACGCAAAACCTACTGATCGGTTTAGTTGAAATTTATCGTACAGACAGTTTGAATTACACATGGGATACCTGTTACCGTGGTAAACGTGATCGAAGCGGGAATAGTCTAGTACTTTATATATTATGGACCTACACATAAAGCATTGTCAACTATGCTTGCCATTTCTACTTGATATCCGTTCTGTGGTAATAATGTTGCGAACTGAATATTCCTGTTATTCTCAATGGCCCGTGTTCAGTTATTTATATGGATAACGATACATTAATATTGGAATCTGTTTTAAATAATGTTAAGTTGTCGAATGTTTCAAAGCAATCAACGAAATTGCTGTCTAAAAGGCGAAAAAACTGTTTATTACATCTTTTTCCGCATTAGGTATAGCAGACACAAGACACAATCGTGTTTTAGATTGAATGTTATGATAAATACAGGATTCCATAAGAATTTAGAAAAATCAGGATTTCATGATTTCAGAATTTTGGGAAAAAATCAGGTCGAGTCAAGCAGCAAATACACTTAAATAGCCCAAACCGTTCGTCGTCGTCTTCGTTCGTTCGTTCGCTACACCGTATTTATTTTAGCGCCATCTGTTATACATTTTCGGAACCATTAAGTATCGAATAAAACTAAGCGGGCTGCGGTGTAAGTTCTACTTACTGCGGGGTACTGTTCGTAGATGGCGTTATTTTCATTCTGTTATATGTTTAGTTTCTGTCGCAATCTTACCTCTTATGCATATTACTTGTACGAACACGATGTTTCACATCTGCCAGGCGTCCCGCGATTTTTTTTTACCTCACATCTTTAAAACCGTACACAGTAGTTTTGAGTAGGTATTACTGTTTTAAAAATACCTAATAGTAGGTAGAAATAGGTGAGGCCGGGTGCCATTGGAGTGCTACCTTTAAACTTTGTCACTTTCATTACATAAAAACTTGAAGTTCCTTCTAGAATTGCTCCCAATTTAGAGATTATTTATTAAATAACAGACGCGTGGGATAAATCCTCGAAGCTTATTAAATTATTAAGTGTAAAAGGGCAATGTACCCTCGGTGTTCTTGGAAATTCGGTGAATCAGTTATAAAGCGGAAATATTTTTTCAATTAACGTTGAACTACTTAGTTCTATTAATAGTATTTTCACGCCAAAATAATACGAATAAATTTATGAATTTTACTTTTTCACGTTACTACAATATTTATTGAAATAGAGTGAGTAAATTATAAAGAAATGTCAAATTATGTGTATATTTTGAAAATACATCGATTAACTTCTCAAAATCCACGGTTGAACGTCAGCTACCTCAGGGCTTCCGAAAAGGGATTTTTATTGGTTTTGATGACCTAAATAGATGACTTCGCATAACGATCCTCGTTAATGTGATTGTTCCGGGATTTAATCTCCTTGTCAACTGATAAGATATTTAGATATCTAGAAAAAAATTGCTAATCTACGTTGTTAACATTCAGCAAGAGCACATATAAAATATGTACCGATTTGAACTTATTTCACTTATATGTTGTAACTTTGTACTTAGTTAAGTCAATAGTTACTAAACTAGGCGCAATTTAAATTATTTCATAAAGCTGATTGAAGGGATAAAAACTTAAGTTTTGGTAATAAGTGTATCCGTTATTCTGTTTTTACAGAAAATTGCCTTGTGTTTTAAGGATATATTTTAAGAATTTGTGTGAATAATAATCCAAATAAGAACGCTAAATTAACAAGACAGCCTGGTAAACAATGCTTCTTATTTTTTATCTTTTTAATGAATTAAATTGAAACAATGAAAAATAAACGTCCATGAACTATAATGGAGTTCGAGCAGTTTCAAGTTTTCAGTTCTAAAATAAAAAAATAGAAGGATAAAACTATATTTTACTTTATTTATTATTTAACTTAAAATTGTTGAATTTTAAATTGTGCGGTTATTTATGCATAGCAGCGGTATAGTATTTTGTTATTCGTATTCGAGGAAAACAATGTCAAAATATTCCTAAACGAATATGACTTGAAACAAGCGCACCCCTCACGTACACCATTTCTTTCCCCGTATGAGTTAGATTTTTGATTTGTCGCCCTCAACCAACTGTCAGTGTTATTGATGCGTAGCGGAATTGGAAAGTTTAGGCGTACTTATCTCAGATGTAGATAGCGAGGCAATTTATAAAGGGGAATCTTCCCCTTGCTGAGATCTCGACAGCCCGAGGCTGGTAAGACCCCCTTGCTCAGTTTTCGTCTAACTCCGCTGGCACTTAGAGTGGCATGTCATAATGACATATACAGATGCTAAATGAATCATGATAATTTATGAATCATGATGAAAATATATATTAACATGTTATTCAGAGTATAATAATAAACATTAACATCTACCTTTTATAGTATGGAAGTACCAAACGAGCATGCAACCCCACCTGACGGTAAGTGACTACTACGCTACTAACGGCCATGGACATCTGTAATCAACCCTAGGTAAGATCAAAGTTTCACTTAAGGTTAGCCACAGATGCGTTGCTGCCCCTGACGACTAAGAAGGAATGCCTCGAATAAGTACGTCTCCATTACCACACCATTCAGACCAGAACACAGCAGCGCATAACACTGCTGTTATGAGGCAGAAATAGTAGTGGCGGTGGTGCTTCGGAAGTTGAACCACAAAGAGTTCTACCACATTCAAAATGCATATATGTACAGATAATATTGAATTATAAAGGTGAAAGTTTGTGATGATGGATGTTTGTTAATCGCGCCAGAATGTATCAATGAATGAATGGATTTGAGTGAAATTTGGCACACATATACATATATTATGTAGATTATTAGCTGAAAAAATATAAGCTTATTCCGAAAAAAATACGGTTCCCGTGAGATACATTTGGTTTTGTTTTTCACAGAATATGACTTTTGCATAGTCAGGGGTCAGAGAAATATTATAGGCTACTTTTTAGTCCGGAAAATTTATGGATCCTATGGTAATTAAAAGTATCATTAAAACCCTTGATTTTTCAAAAGATTGTGAGGATTCATTTCATGTTGTTACCAGTCCTCTTTGATAAAATGTCATTTGGCTAAAATCGTTCAAGGCATAAATAAAATTTATTACACATACATTTGTCGTGTTATATTTTTATGTTGTAAACGCTATTGAAAAAACTTAAAAAGTTATTCACATTTAACAACTACCATCTAGCCGAAAGGAGTCCTTTTCGAAGGCTACATTCGTCTCTTCACTTACATTATTGATTGTTGCCCTCAGCTAACTGACAGTGTTGTTAAAGTATCGCGGATCCGGAAAGCTGGGACACATTTATCTAAGATGAAGATAGCCAGGCAATTTATAAAGTGAGGAATCGGGGTATTCCCCACTGTGCCTTAAACTGCGCAAGGCCTGTGATGTTCTTTGTTTTCATCTGACGTCAGTGATCTATTATAATTAGATACAAACGAATTGACATTTTTATAGTTTTCGCATCTATATTAAAGTCTAAGTTAATTCATATTAACGTTTAATTGGCTTTGTATGTATACTTTTTCCAAATGCATGACGTGCAACGTGCTTGTAGCGCAAAAAGCGCAAACCAAAGATCAAAATCTATTTTGGAAAAAAAGTCTGTCTGTTTTACTGTGTGCAGAGACAATCGAGTACATTTTTCAGTAAGATTTAAGTAGCAAACAAGTATTCAGTCCATCTGATGGCAAGTGGTCGCTACCGAACATAGACATCTGTCCGTTGCTATTCCTGACTAAATTGTTCTACAGTTGATTACATATGTCCATGAGCGGCAGTAACCACTTAACATCAGATGGACTGTATGCTTGTTTGCTATTTCCATATTATAAAAAAGAATTCAGCTTGCAGAAACTAACTGCTTGGTTTGCAAAACTAGTTTGACAATAAGAATGAAATTCTTGGACACTACTCTCTCGAAATTCAGTTCGTTGTTCTACAGAAAGTAGGTACTTCCCGCAAGTCGGTCAACTGCATGAGTAAGATAACGATCTTGGAGACTACCTAACAAGTCTTTATGTGTCAGGTATTCTGCCTGATCTATTTATGTTTAGAATTTTATTGAATTTGTATTTTATGAAAAAAATTATTTGACATTTATATTGTATTATATTATATTCATTTTATTTGATTTTATTATTATAGATTTTTTGTTTCGTTTTCGCTGTCAGATTTTTTATTCTATTTTAATGACATTTGCTCAGTTTTTATTTGATAAGAAAAGGTTAACAATGATAATATTATTTATTTTATTTATTTATTTTGCTCTTATTATTAATTAAACGCTTTTTACACTCATAGCCCCACATTAGGATGTTCTTCTGTGTCGTGGGTGCCATGGACACACAAAAACGAACACATAAACACCCAGACTCAGAACAGAAATCT
Source organism: Cecropterus lyciades (assembly GCA_002930495.1). NCBI lineage: Eukaryota > Metazoa > Arthropoda > Insecta > Lepidoptera > Hesperiidae > Cecropterus > Cecropterus lyciades. Next base: position 110,686 of record MOOZ01000754.1, on the reverse strand, counting down.
AAATTCATCATTCAGATGTCTGTCTGGCTGGTGATCGAACCCGGGACCCACTGCGTGCCAGACCGGTACGGTGACCGCTCAACCACGTTGGTCGTCGACGTGTTTATAGAAATTAAATTAATTTCTAGAATATTTGTTCGTGTAGGATAAACTTATAAAAACATGAATCGAAGCTGAACTTTACTTCAATAACGCGGTTCATACACATGTGGCGCCATCTGCTATCGATTTACGTGACATCACAAACGTATCACTATGAAATATTTAGAAAATAAATTTAGCACACTGAACATACTGAACACGTACATACATAAATGAACGCTAAACTAACTAAGGTTATTGTAATAAGTAATGTAGTCACATTACTTATTATTTCACAATAACCTCACTTATTTTAGCGAACAGTAATGTTAAGACACGGAGAACAAATAAACACAAACATAATATTAGATAAAATATTACAAATTGTATAAGTCCAACCGATATTACAAAGAGGCCTTCCAGGCACGGGTCCGGCGAGTTTCTAATTTTTCCCGGGATCCCTAATAAATTTTGCGCAAAAGTATCTTCAGTGAAGTTCCGTGTAAATTGGTTCTGTATTTTACAAGATAAGGCCGTTCAGAGAGACGGACAAAAATGTAAAATAAGGTATTTCATAGTATTTTATTCACTTTTGAGGATTGGTTTTGTAGGACCGGACTTAAAGGGTAGCTAATATGGCCTTAATGGCCTTTTTTATTTAGTTAACATTTCTTATATGACCTTGACCTCCTTTGGACATACTTATCGATTAATTGGTATAAGTTGCTTGTCAGTCAATTTTATTAAATGTATTAATGCAAATTTTATTAAATGTATATTATTTTGGAGTCTCTTTCATACGGTTATGTAGTCTATGGTTCAGTTTATTCAAGTACGACCCTGACTTAGATAATGATAAATGAGTTATGCCGCGCGTCGTCTCAAATTAGTTTAAAAGCAAGTTCACTTCGAACTTATAAGTAGTCATAAGTATAATGGAGCAATTACCTCGTAAATATGTTACGTATTTTGGATTACATTGTAGGTATATAAATTGATAATGTTTTCTACATTTAGCTTCTAACTTGGTAACGGTTGGGTTGGTGTGCCGTATAATTGCTAGCAATGCAAAGACGGCACCAAGACTCAAAACAGATTTCTCAATAATATAGCGGATGTGATATCAGCCGTCGCCTAGCCATATCCTAAAATAGGGGTACTCCATACATGTAATAAAAATAAAAGTGCGTGAGTGTACATCATACTAATATTATGAAGGAGAAAGTTTGTGAGGACGTAAAAACTACTGATCCGGTTTGTCTGAAATGGGACTCACATATAGTTTATGGCCTGGATTAAATGTTTGGAGGAATAAGAATAAGTAATAACAACAGAATCTGTTCTATATATAGATTTAATCTGCGTTGAAATCGCTTCAAACCAAGAATACTGAATTTAATTTTAAGGATTGAAAACATTACATCACATGTATAGTCCACTAGCCCCGCGGTTGCACCCGTACCTACATAAGTAAAACATAAACAAACTAACATAACATGATTTTACATAGCTTATAGCCTTCCTCAATAAATAGACTATTTAACACAAAAATATTTTTTAAATTCGAATAAGTAATTCCTGAGATTAGCGCGTTCAATCAAACAAACTCTTCTGCTTTATACTATTAGTATAGATATCTTGAGGTTAAATTTAGCATGTATTTCATTATTATCCTTTATCAAAGGTTGTAAGATTTAGAGTTATGTACCTTTTTTAGAAACGCTTGTGAAACCGCGGGCTCAGCTATACGTTTAAAGGATCTAGCGATAACTCTGTTCGTTTCTTTACAAAGTTTATAATACGATGACATTCAATCGTTATTATTAATATTTTCAGGATTTAGAAAAAATACAAAAAGCAATTTAGTCAATTAAAATAAAATCTTCTCCCGTGTTTAAAAAACGAATGTGATGAATCATCATCATGATGAACACTTTAAAGAAATTTTGTTGAAAACTGTTAATAATGCTTGTTTCCACATGAACAAGTTCATTTAGGGTATAAGCAAGGGATTATTCATTTCATGTACGTATCTCGTCAACCCATTACTGTCTCATTGGTGGGCACGGACCTTCTCCATCAGAATGAGAGAATTTTAGCCCATAGTTCACCGCGCTGGCCAAGTGAGAATTGGTCGACTTCACACATCATTGAGAACTTTTTTTAAGAGAACTGTGCAGGTTTCCTCACGATGTTTCCTTCACCCTAAAGCAGTGATAATTAATTTCCAATACGTCATAATACGTACATCATTTTAGAAAAATCAGTGTCGGGTGCCTGGGATTCGAACATCGGGCCGTCAATCGAGAGGACGAGTTTCAACCATTAGGCTAACACTGCTCTCCCTTTAGAATTGAAAACAATATAAGCAATAAATTAAGCATTAATTAGCATCTACTTACAATAACAATGCGTGTTTTACGACGATTATAGCTTGTCAGTTTATTTTTTGCACGCATAAAGAGAATTGGACGAAAGTAAGCTTATCTTGCGGGAAATTAATGATACGCTGTCTCCAGTGACGGCTAGCGGCTGTAAGGAATAATGTATAATGTGATTATCAAGTGGACATGTATAGAAGTAGGTCAGTACATAATACTTTACGCGACCGAGTTACGCTGGATTATTTAAGTAATAGCTTCAGCATTTTATATGTCCTAGGTGCTGGGCAGTCTTTATAACTAAAGGAAAGTTTTTTTTTATCAAATTGAAGTAGCAAACGAGCATGCAGTCCATCTGATGGTAAATTCAATTCAATTATTGTCTACAAAATTCAATTTATTGTCTACAAATTATATAATTGTATCGTATTTAAATTAATCCTTATGAATTTAAAGTTTAGCTATTCATATAATTTTAATTTAATTAATT
>MOOZ01000754.1:91408-102960 GCA_002930495.1 Cecropterus lyciades | reverse complement strand
TATATTTACTTTAATATTTGTAACGAGATCAACAGTGGCTGCAAGAGTATTCGATTTGGGTCTAAAACCGTATTGCTTGTCGAAAAGGAAGTTTATTGAATTTAAATATTTTTCTAGGCGCTGATAGAGAATTTTTTCGAAGATTTTTGAAATCACTGGCAATACAGAGATAGGTCGATAATTAGAAGGGTCACATTTGTCTCCAGATTTATAAATTGGAGTTACTTTCGCTACTTTTAACTTATCAGGAAATGTTCCATTATCTAGGCTATTATTAATACATTGAGTAACTTCGTCAATTATCAAGAATTTCACGCATTTAATTGATTTTATAGTGATTCCATCTATACCTGAACTAGAATTAATTTGTAGAGTATCAATTATTTTGATAACTTCTTCAGGAGTTGTTGGTGGCAGCTGATAAAGTCCAAGATTTTCGTCCATCTCTTTGTGAGCACAAGGCTGGAAAGTGTGGTATTTACTCGGAATTTTGCTAGCTAATACTGGACCAATGGTGGAAAAATAGTTGTTAAAACTTTCACATATCTCTGTCATATTAGTAATAACTCCCTCCCCCTTTTCAATATCTTTACTAAATGTTCCTTTATTCTTCCGATTCCCGTGATTTTTTCTATATTTACTTTTAGTTATGTTGTTCAAATAGTTTTTTAATAGATTGTTACTTAATAAACGGTGGTGAAACCGCGTGGCACAGCTAGTACGTTTATGTATCCCGAATGAACGACTGTACAATAAATTGACTGCATTCTATGTCATTTTACAAACGGAGAACATCAAGTGGAGTTGTTGTTCTTTTGCAATAAACGTTTTTAAAAATTTTTTAATGACAGAATACAAATAAAATAATATTACAATTATGTATTTAATGTGCTTAATTGTAAATGAGATGTTGTTTAAGAATATTATTATAATGATCCGCCATGTTGAAAGGCCATCTTGTTTAGAACCCGTTACTCCTGCTAAAATATAAAAATCATACGTTGCTTACTTATCGCACTCCCAGGATTAAGAGACAACACATTTTAAAAGATTAAAACGTGACGGGTCTGAAAATACATGTCCCTAATTTTGTAAAAGGGCCGCCATTGACCCGAAAACGTTGTTATATAACTTTTCAAAAGCTCATAACATATTGACGAGAAAACTTTGCTATTTCTAAAACAGTTTTTGTATTATATATTCAAAGTTAGAAAGTATTATAATCTAAATTGTATACGAATATTATAAAGCAATGAGATAAATTTTAATATGCTTATTTTATTATTACGAAATATTTGTGAAACTGTATAATACATCGTTCATTTATAAAGGTTTTAGACTAAAATTTATAAGAAAAACTATAGCCAGCAGCCGGAACAGCAGCTAGAGTTCAGCTAGAGTTCTCTGTAGTACCTATATAGCTTTATAATATGTGGTAGTTAATGCCTTTCGTAGTTAGAATCTGGATACACCACCGGAATATCTACTTATTCCAAGTAATAGAATGATTAAGTGGCTAAAATGTGAGTTTTCGACCAAATGTAACTATTCACCAAATTTAACAGCGTTAATGCTAATGACTATAAGTATCAAATAAATATTAGTACCAGTGAAGGGTAGTTAATCCAAATTTGTTACTATGAATGCCTTAGGAATTAAATTTGTTGTTTCAATTGCATTTCGTAGTAAAGTTCCTTATTGTGTTATGACACCTTGTTTTGCGAAAAATCCTTCAAAACAATTGTAAAGTTGATGTACAAAAACATAACTGAAAATTCGCAGATGCGCGGAGCATAACTTAAGTGAAAAGTTTGACGTTACTCTGACAATCTCGAGGAAGTCGCTTGTTCCACATTCAGAGAGCAACGAGTTTTACGAGAGATTATTTAATAATCGATTACTGTCTTAGGGTGAATTGCCCTAAAAGACTAAAGTGGAAAAACTTTGATTCCACATAGGTGGCACTATCGCCACACCTATTTGCTATTTGCCAAATAACATCGTTAAGCACTTTTGTGTTCTGGTTTCAAGACTGTGGCAAGGAAAATATGCTCAAGAGAGCAATGCATCTGTGGTTGACTTCACGTCCATAGGCAGTAGACACATTATCAGATAAACTGAATGTTCATTGCTACTTTTACTTAAAAAACACGCATCTCTAAGAAGAAATATATATATGTCGGGACAAGATGCCGATCGGAATGCGTATGTTCATCGTCAGACATAACGTGCGGGCGAAATGTGGGTATACGGACAATTTGAGTTACGAATTAAAATCACTCAACCGATTAAATATTCACACGGTACAATTAACACTGGGCACTTAAACGGATATAGCAATGAGACGTAAGACAGTTCCTATACATGTTGTTGGCATGGCGGCTCGCAGAGAAGTGAGTGTCGCCGGATCGCACAACACCATCAGGACTCTATCTAAGCGCTAACTTGTTCCGAAAACGCTTTTTTTATAGTTTGGAAGTAACAAACGAGCATGCAGTCCACCTGATGGTAAGTGGCTACTGCCGCCCATGGACATCTGTAACCAACCCTAGATAAGACCAAGAGTAGAGTCTCACCTAAGGTTAGCCACAGATGCGTTGCTACCCCTGAGAACTAAGATGGAATGCCTCAGAATAGTATGTCTCCCTTACCTCACCCTTCAGACCAGAACACAGCAGCGCATTACACTGCTGTTATGAGGCGGAAGTAGGTGTGGCGGTGGTGCTTCCGGAGTTGAACCACAAAGAGTTCTACCACCTTCCATTGCGGCTCATTGTTCAACCTACCCCCACTATTGACCTCACCGACATATGTATAGAACGAGAAGTAGCAACGAGCAATTAGTGCATCTAATCGTAAGTGGCCATTGCCTCTCTTAGAATAACTTTCATATTAGAAGTGCAGTCAGGTACATGAGGTAATGCTAGATAAGGTAATTCTTATTTGGTCTGATCCTGGTATTATCGCCGGTAGTTTGACGCGAGTTTGTAGGACAAAAAGAATGCAAGCTTTTCCTGACAGTACTGTGCAGTTTGCACTTTGACTTGGTCTCGTGTTCTTTTTTACATGTCTCGAGTCTTTTGTTTCATGAGAAAAGATAGGAGAATGTCTGAGGCAAGCGGTCGGAATAATTATGGTGTCATTGTTTTCTTAAGTGAAGGGAAATGGGAAAAGTCCTGCAATGTTTGCGAAAATGGAACGACGCGGTGAAAAGGTTTTTTCCGCCTCATTTCGACGTTCTGTTTAAACAACCTTTACATAATAAATTCATTCGTAATGTGTTTCACCTATTTATTTTGTGGTTGGAGCGTAATTAATTTGTGAAAGGTCCGAAATGGTTGACAATATTTGCATATGAGTGTGAAAGGAAAAGATAGTGGCGGGATTTGGAACATTTGAATTTATAACCTAATAATTATATTTTATTTAGCTTAGTAAATACAGCAAAATGCAAAGGTAACATGCAAGTGTCCATTATTGGTTTATTATCGTGGTAGTAATACATATGAGGTTACACAAATCAGTCTCGTAAGGTAGGTTACCTACGAAAGAGCACTAAAATTTATTATAGAAAGAGCTAAATAACCAAAAGTAGTAAAAAAATCAGCCTATAAATCAGTGTAGAAGCAACTTTACTCGCAAATCGATAAAGTTAGATAATAATTAAGACAGTAACCTAAAAAGAGCCAATAAAACATAAGAAAAGTAACCAAAAGTACTAAACAGACGGACAGCGGATTCTTAGTTATTGGGTTCCCTTTTTACCCTTTGGATACGGAACCCTAAAAATCACCTTATAAAATCAGTTTCGAAGCAACTATATTTGACAATGAACGAAGTTGCAATATCACTCAATGTAGTCGTATCCGAGATGGGTTAAGCTAAACCTTTGACGTTCCGAACATCCAATGTTCCATTTCACGCGATCCGTCCACTACAATAGCTGAAATGGTTCCAAACGCCTGTAATTTCGTCACTTTCCATCCTCGGAATCCAATAACGGCGATATGCAATCAAGCTCGGGAATATTTCACGCTCGAATATTAATGTTAGCGCTTTGGCTGATTCATCTATGTTGTGCGTTTAAGGAAAGAGTTGTGTATTTTCAGAGCGAATGATGGGGTATAATTCAATAGTTTACATAGGGTAAAGTATTGTCACTTTGGGTATGAAGTGAATTTGAGTAAGTATAAACCAAGTGTGATGTGACTCCAATCATATTAGATGCTAACTCTTCGGATTAAGTATAGGTTTCTTTGCAGAGCTGTTTATTACAGAAGTTATATATATCTGTGCATAAAATAATAAAAGACGTCAAATGTATAATAAGTCAAATATATACGAATATAGAGATATATGTAACGTATTTGTAACAAATGTAGTCCGGGGAATTGATATTACGTAATGATATTCTATCATTGTAGAATTTTTGAGTTTCTTGTCTATGTGTGGTAACGCATCAAACCAAAACTATCGAATTTTGATTGAAAATATATTTAAGGTCGTTAAATTTATTTATGGTCGTTATATCTATCAGACGTTATTATACTTTGAATATGTTGCATTTTAATTCAAAATAGCGAAGATCTCTTCGGCATAGGTATAGGTTTCTTTTCAGCGCTTTTAATATAAAAGGTACGAATACTATACATTTCTAACTTACGAAACTTGGAAATATAGAAATATTTTTAGAATTATGAAGATTAGAATCATAAATGTGTAGCGTAAAAAGCTAAAAGATTACTAGATTAAAATCAGTTCTTAGCATTTACTATTGCGATATCGAATAATAGATGACAAATGGTTTTAAATAATTATTTATTATAAATTTCTACATTTCTCATCGTTTATGAGTATTTAAACTTTTAATTTAAATGCATAATGAAGTTAAATAAAAAAAGTTATAAGGAATGCAGTAATTTTATGATTATTTACACCTCGCGGTTACACGGATTTATTAACGAACACGTTCATATTACGCTGGAACCAAACAAACTAATTATTATTAAACTTAAATATTTATTTTATACCGTTGTAACACATGGCTTAATTTGTGGTTGGGTGAAGAACTGAAGATTAACTGTTTAAAACTTTATCTGTTTTTAATGATTTTAAAGTGTTGGAATAAAGTGCATGTACTCGTATTTTATGATTTAATTGTAAAAAGGTAACATTCGATCTTCTTACAGCATATTGCTAATAAAGGTACACTTCGATTTTTTCATATCATTTTGGTTAATACCCACTGCTGGATAAGAATTTTCCGCCTCAATCAGAGGAGGCACCCTTTACTATACTGTTTCAATTTGGATTTCTTTATTGTGGATTAATATTAATATTAAGGAGACATTAATGTAAACTTTTAGAGTACCCGCTTCAATCAGAGAAGGCACCCTCTAAAATACTGCTTCAATTTGGATTTCCTTATTATGGATTAATATTAAATAGCGGTCAGTTGATTGCAAGGAGACATTAATGTAAACTTTTAGAATACCCGTATGGTACTCTAAAAGTTTACACAGTGAGGTTTGCATTTTTATACTATTTTATATGTCATAAAATATGAATGTATCGCCAATATAAAGTTTATAAAGTTATATATTATAAGTATATAAAGTTTATAAGATGTTTTTAATTAAAATAAAAACTGTCTTGTACAAGGAGGCACAAAAGTCATCACCCTCATTTCTGATGTGAATTTCCGGGTCGCCTAATTACCCAAACGAGGGGCTTTGGTGATTTGCACTGGTTGGGAAGATCGGTGATTTAACCGTTCTAGACTTCTTTTTTGGATATTTTTTATAGTCACAAGTCTATGTTAACAATCCTCAGACTTTTGAAGCCCCTAAACAGAATATCCGTCAGCGGAATGCGGAAATCTATCGCTGAAAGTTCTGGCAATAATGATAGAAAATGTCGTGAATCGGACCCGAAATTGTTATTTCTGCTTGACAAATAAAAACTTAGATATCAAATAATCTAAAAGCAAAAGTAAAATTTATCATCTATAAAAATACAGTCAAAGAAATCGGGTGACAACTTTTGCGCCACGCATATAGAACAGAAATATTACCAAGGTGTTCTTACAGTAACCTTTAAACTGAGTAAATTGTGTAAAATACATTAATTAGATCCTACACCGACCTTTTTAGTACGCACTCACTTCACTGCCATTAGTCTGTCCGCATGTCATCTGTTATTGGCACCAGCACGCTAATTAGTGTCCTGACGGTCGGGCGTCCTGAATATTGAGTGGGGACATGACGTTGATTTAGTGGTAATTCAACTAAGGGCCGATCTCTGGTAATTTCATAAGGTACTAACGTTATCGGCTTAGCTGTAGTTCGAATTATATTATCACAGTTACAGGTAATTGTTATAGATGGACAGTGTGTGTGAATACCTATTGGATATATGTTTACAATGATATTTAATATCGTTTGCATTATTAGCAGACTTGGAGGATTCATTGGAAGAAAGGGTTATGAGTCACGAGTAGGGGGACACCATCCAACTTATCGTACGATCTGTCGCGGTAGAAAATAGGTGATGTCTAGAGGCTAAATGACATGCGCGTTTTATGGAGAATGGCCTCCTTCAGTTTTATGGGAACAACTAAGTATCCAAAAGAGGTATAAAAGGATTCGAAATATTATTATCGAAAGCGAACGCGCTACCCCAAACTATTCTCATAAATATAATTCATCCAACACGTATGTTGATCACGTACTTCCATACATATGTTTGTATGTGTGCATACTTAGTAACCTCAAAAATTATACTAATAACGTGTTCTATAGCTGCCTGCCATAAAAAGAAGGATGTTCTTATTAGAGAATATATAAACAAAGCAATGCGTTCGGTAATTTATCTATAAAATATAAATAGAAGCGGTCGTGTTTCGACCGTAAAAGATATTAAATGCAAGGAATCGGTAATAAGAAACGCCAGATGAATAATTATTGAATTGAATATCCTACAACTGATAGGGTTGTCAGTAATTGTATTAAAATAGAGAATAGAAAAGTTTTTAACAGTTAAGTAATTTTATTATAATCAGGTAGAAACAAATATATTTTTTTTTTATAATTTTAAAACTTATTGTAGAGTTGAACAATACTATATTAAAACTCGTTAAAAGGATATTTGTTATATTTAAGAAAAATCTAAGCATATCAATCTATTTGTATTTGGTAAATTTCAAACGTTATCGATAATGATTTTGTATTCTTTTCTAAGTTTTATTAATTTGATACGTATATTTATTACAAATAAATATTTTATTCCTAGCGTGGAACAATTCTTGCGTTTCACTGCGAGGGTGTGGTCGCTGACTCCTTTATACAAGTATATGAGGTGACTATTTTAGTCCTCGGAAGTAGCAACGCATATGTGATCAACATCAGATAGAACTCCTGTTCTAGAGGAAAGTTGCTTAAAAAGCCAACCACTTACCATAAGGTGGATTGCACGCTAGTTTGCTATTTTAATGTGATAAAATATATATTATAATGGTTTTGGTAATAGGCAACCCTAATAATAAACTGGTTATAAAAGGAACATTCATTACGAATAGTGGTTATGCTACCGGTAGGTGGTAGTACTAAATTCAATAATAGTATTGAAACGTAAACTAATTTTATAACCATTTGATTGAGCCATTAAGCTCTGGTAATTTAAAATGTATGTTTTACTTATATTTAATTACCTTTGGATTCGATATTCTTGCAGCAAACTTTGAAGACCAATAGATAAAAATATTATCATTTGACTTTGTGTCTTCGATCAATAGTAACGCCCGATGTTTATAATCGATGACCGGTCAAATAGCAAAGGAATAGGGCTACTAAAATGTTGTGTGCCACTAAAATGGCAAGTTTTGCAATTGTTGTGCTCTTACTACAGCCAATGCAACATATTACCTCGCGTCTTCAATATTTCCCTTAGCTAAGTAAAAAGGTTAGAAGTGTATAATAATAACTATTAATCTGTAGTTAGGAAAATATTTTATTTTAAAGGTGGTAGAACTCTTTATGGTTTGACTCTGGAAGCACACCTATTTCTGCTTAATAATAGCAGTGTTATGCACTGCAGTGTTCTGGTAAAAGGGTGTGAGGACATACTTATCCGAGGCGTTCCAACTTAGTCTTCAGTTCAACGCATCGGTATGCAACCTCAGGAAGACTAATGCCATGCATATGCTGCAGCAACACATAATATTTGAGACTTCATGCTAGTTTTTTTTTAAGTTCATACAGTTGGGACAATCGCTGCTTTGCGTTAAAAATCACACAATACAAAATTTATCAAGCTTAAGTTAAAGATACAGTTTGATCCAAAAATGACCTAGAATTAAAAACTTGCCCTAACTACACAATGGTTAATGGCCTTATAATATATTTTTATTACTTCAACTTTACCCAAAAAAAGATAAATATTAAAAAATTGCTTAATTTTGACATAACTCTCCTGTAACTAACATTTTTAGTTATGTTAGCTAAATATTTTTTAAAATTTGAACTTAAAACCCTTCTTTGGCCAAATAACAATTATTGTTTATATTTTTTAACTATTTTATCATTATTATGCCATCTTTTTTTTACAGTATGGATGTAGCAAACGAGCATGTAGTCCACCTGATGGTAAGTGGCTACTGCCGCCCATGGATAACCATGGGCGGCATGTAATCAACCCTAGATAAGATCAACGTCTCACCTAAGGTCAGCCACAGATGCGTTGCTACCCCTAAGGACTGAGATGGAATGCCTCGGAAAAGTATGTCTCCAAAATTATATATTATTATGCAAAATTATTATTATTACCATTATGACATCTTTTTGGTTTATTACAAAACCCAATGGTTTCCTGGTACTTTTGTTCTCATCTAAATTATTGTTCGCAAAATTATTAATATTTCAGTTTGTTAAATTTTTCATACTTAAAATGAGAAAACACGTGTATACTTTGCATTGCTCAGGTATGAAATGAAGATTATCTTGATATATGGATTGTATCTTATGTAATTATTCATGCAAATTGTTTTATCATTTGTGGTTTTGTAGTTTACGCTAATTAAACTTGAATATTATTGTTTAGATCGTAAAGATGTAAAATAAAAATTAACTACCGAAAAATGTGTTTTAATTAACATCTATTATAACATCCTTCTTATTTTAAAAATATTGTATAGAACGTTAGGTACATGTGTAATTTTGCATTGTTTTTTTGTACATAATGCATGTATGTATCTAATACATAAAATGAATAATGTGTGTGTTTACATTGTGTCTATATGTAATAAGCTTCTTTTAAGGTAGCTTTCGAGAAAAACAACTGTGAGTGGACTGAAGGTATATAACTATTAATTGGTCGCTATAAATTTTCAAAATTATAATTTTACTCCTTATAAAACCTGTTCTAACATAATAGTTCAACAAACTTTCATTTTCAGAAATAATTTTTAAGTGCTCATCGTTAAGTTGCTAATAAATATGTTTAAGATATAATTATTTCAGATTAATAGTCTTGTTCTAATCTCAAAAGCTACTCTCTTTACGTTACACTTAATTTCACATCTAAATTGTAAACATGCAAAAATGCATTTTTTTAGTAGCAAGTGTGAGTTGTCCTTATAAATATTTTGGTCAATTTATCCCTTAATACATGTTAACTACCCTCGACGCTTATAGACGACATAGCATTCTAACTCTATTTGTAATTTGTAATCTAAGATATCTGTAAATCAGAAATAGGTACTTCTTTGAAGAGTATTTTCACATGGTCTATTTCCTTGCTCACGATCTGGTTGATAATATCTGCTCCGAGGTCCGTAATCAGTTCTTTCGCGCTATGTTTCAAGAGATCACGAATGGGTTTAGCTGGAAATATAAATGTTTTAGCGTAAAGTATCTACTTACAAAACTCTCCTAATCTATTTTAATACATATCATATGATAATTTGTGCCATTACAATGATTACAGATTTTGGGAAATTTTCACCAGCTGTAGATGTTACGGTTTACAAAAGTACTTGAGTTGTAGATGAGTCCTGCATTGACTAATCCTATTCTAACTAAGTTTAATGGCTCGCAATGCATACCATAAAGGGATTTATATAAAATTAAAGTAGCAAACCAACATGCATTTTACCTGATAGTAAGTAATACTGCCGTCCATGGACATCTGTAATCAACTTTATATAGAATAGCGGTTTTATCTGAAGGTAATAGATGCGTTGCTCCAGAGGACTAACACGGTCGTCTGATGTCTTCCATCGTAATATCGAAAGTGCTTTACGCAATAGAAATAGGTTGGCGGTGGTACCCGCTCTGGTTGAACTATATTCGATCTAGCACCTGTCAAATATGTTTAATCAGACGGGATGGACCATGCCCTTTACTCGCCTTTTACTTTGTACAACCATCTCAGCAGTACAACCTCAGCAGTACAACCATCATTAATTAAATTATAATTTACGGTTATTATTGGTAAACATAAACGCTTTTTACACTCATAGCTCCACAGTAGGATTTTCTCCTGTGTCGTGGATGCCACAACCACCCAGACTCAGAACAGAAATCTAAACTTATCATTCAAATGTCTGTCTGGGAATTGATCCCGGGACCCACCGCGTGGCAGACCGATATGGTGACCGTTCCACCACGTGGGTCGTCAAACGTAGCGTACACGTAGCGTGGGACGCCCTCCTGCTCGGTGGCGTGACGATCTACGCCGAGCGGGAAGTAACTGGATGTGGAGAGCGAAAATCGAGCTCAGTGGTGCGGCGAGGGAGACGCTCATGTCCAACAGTGGACTAAGACGGGCTGATGATAATTATATTATAATCTTACCTCTCGTCTCATCGCCTCCAAATAGATTTTTCAGATCGATTAAGGCTTTGTCTTGAATGTCGTAAGTGTAGTCGTAACCAGTGATTTTCCAATGTTGTTTTCCATTAGACTCTACCGTCTTAATTTTAATCGTTGCCTCAATTCTCACGTTATCTGTAAAAATCACACTGATTAGAATTTTTTGCTTGCGTTTTACGAATAATCCATACATTATACGATTGAACAACGACGTACTTTTTCTACTGAAAAAGTAAAATAATGTACACTACTACGCATCGGTTTTTATAGATTGGACAAAAGGGGATGAAGTCACGAATATAATGTTACATGTTTCATACAGACCACAGTCATGTCGCCTTTAATCTAAATGATTTTATTCTGACAGGAGACCCACACATCACAGTGGAACAAATACAGTGGAAGATGATTATGATGATGAGGGTGATGTGTCATGTTGAAAATAAGATAAAAAGTGGACTACTAAATATAATATAAAAATATAATATGAAATATAAGGATAAAAAGTGGAGGACTGAGCTAACTACTAATTTAGTCCAAGTTTGGCCATATAACGTATAAAAATAATCTTTAATCGAATTTAAAAAACGAATGACGACCCGCGTGGCGAAGCGGCCACCATACCGGTCTGACACGCAGTGGGTCCCGGGTTCGATCCCCGGCCAGACAGAAATTTAAATGATG
>MOOZ01000754.1:72721-89816 GCA_002930495.1 Cecropterus lyciades | reverse complement strand
CCCCCCCCTCGGAATACAAAAGACTGGTAGCGCCGGACCGAGAAAGTAGCACCACCCTATTCCCAACGGGAAACAGTTCTTGCACTTTAATGGAACGCTGTCTATGTTGGGTGACTTAAGAGACATAGATCTTGGATCTGTATCTTCAGGAATGGCAACCTGATCGTAACCTCTTATTATAAAATATTATACTTACATAATGTCCTCTATTATGCATTTTTTAACTCCAGTCACTTTTAAGTTCCTAAATCTGAGCTTAAGGTCCTTGCCATCAGCGTTCACGTCACCAAGGACGACCGGATCTGATGGTGGAATGCCCAACTCTGGAATGCCTTCTATCATCTTTGGCAGAGCTGCGATGGCGCTCGCCTTGTGGCATGAACGATCGTTATACTTGCATGCTTTGATGAATGATACTAGAAAAAAAAAAATAACTAGCAAATGGGTGTGCAGTCCACTGGTGGATGTAACAGAATCAAGTCACACAGATTTCAGGCGTGATGCATTTTTAGGCCTGAAGTCTGAATACTTTTTTGCTGTAAAATTTATCCTTATGCCATAATATATCACTTTCATAAATATATTTTATATAATATGGAGGTAGCAAACGAGCATGGACATCTGTAATCAACCCCAAATAAGATCAGACTTATCTGAGGTTAATCACAGATGCGTTGCTGCCACTGAGGACTAAGTTGGAACGCCTTGGCTAATTATGTTTATACTTTGAATTATACATACTACAAGACGTACTTTTCCGAGGCATTCCAGGCAGACCTTAGGTGAGACTATGATCTTACCTAGGGTTGATTACAGATGTCCATCGGTGGTAGTAGCCATTTAACATCAGGTGGGCTGCATGCTCGTATGCTACTTTCATAATGTAAAACAAAATATTTCCCTTACTACACCCTTCAGACCAGAACATACAAGCTCATAACACTGATGCTATCAGCCAGAAATAGGTGTAGCTGTGGTGCTTCCGGAGTCGAACCACAATGTGTTCGTTCTACCACCTACTAATTAATATTTAAAACACCTATACAAATTATTATTGACCATCCGCTAAGTAATAATTTGTATAGGTCTTTTAGATATTAATAATAATTAAAAAGCTTAAAAGCTGTATTAAAATAGCAAATGGTTTAATCCTATAGCAACCTATCTCATGTTAAATTTAAGAAACAATAATCGCTGAATAATACAGACATTTTATTTTAAATTCTAACAAATCTTTTCTAAACTCTACAAAAAAAATCTATTTATTTTTTTATTTTATACAGAAGCTTAAAACAAACATCAGAGGTAACCCCATTTCGTTAGTGCACCTAATTTTCTAAATTCTAAAATAATATCTAAAAATATCTAAAATAATTTCTAAAAGTCTACAAGACACGTCCCTGAGATACAGATAATTTTGTGTATTTTTATAGTTTGGAAGTAGTAAACAAACATGCAATCCACGCATGGTAAGTGGTCATTGCTGTCCATGAAAATCTGAAATAGACTCCAAAAAGATCAGAGTCTAACCTAAGTGCGGCTACATATTCGTAACTACTCCTGAGCACTAAGTTGGAACACCTCGGCTAAGTATGTCTCCCTTACCATACCGTTCACACCAGAATACATGAAGCCTTTATCACTGCTGTTGTTAAGCAGAAATAGATATGGCGGTGGTACATCCCTGGTCCAACCATACTCGTTCTTCCGCCTTGTCCATCGACGGCAATGGCCATTAACCATCAGATGGACTGCATGCTCGTTACCTACTACAATTATTTAATAAAAATTCTTACCCGACGAGGCATCCTCAATCATGAAGAAAACCAAAAAACAAACGACTAAGCATTGCAACCCAAACATTTTGAAATTAAGTTCTGACAAGTCGAGGTGTTGCTATTTATAATTGATGCCGAATACTGGGAAAATTTTAATAAATTCCGTCATATATATAGTTCGGGCAAGTTGGCATGATAGCGAGTGATCTTTTATTTGCTGCTAAAACTAGTTCATAAATTAAATGAGGTGAGTCTCGAGCAACGTTTTTGGGGATCCTCTTTAACGACTATTGTTTATACTTATTGTAAGATGTGATTTCTTTATGTATAACTTCTTAAGAATCGGTGTGGTTTGAAACTTGATCAAATGAAAATGCGTTACGATAAAGAAACATATAGAATTAAGTCAGCGAGAGAATGAGAAATAATATATTCCTCTAATGTAGTATTTTGCTCGTTTTATTATGTATTGTAATAAAATCATTTTTAAGCTTGGTAAATAATAATATATCTTACATTTATCCTAATACTCTATAATATAGAGTAGGGTTATAACGGAGGCCATCTTAGCAGAGGCAGAGGCGGATGCGGAAGTTTAGAGGTTCACCTCCGCGGATGTGGAGGTTAACGGAGGCGGAAGCGGAGGTAAACTTTGCATAGTACGGTTCTTATAAAAAATCAAAAGATTACTAAAAATCAAAAAAAAGAAGAGGAAAATCATATCCACGAACAACAGCTTTACGGATTTGTCGCCTTCCGTGCCGGCTATCACAAAATAATTGTTCACTGTTGTTTTGTATCGACAATACGATATATCATAAACTAGTAAAATACCTGTCTGTTATAATATCTGTTAAATTACCATAGACTAATGCTGTGTGTACGTTGATATAGTTTAAAGAAAAATAAAAGTCAGTTCGTATCCGTTATTCAAGCGTTTAATTTACTACATTCACTTAGCACTGAACTTGATGGCGCCAATAAGTACGAAATATGGGAGAAAAAACTTTATATTTGATGTTATATATCTATCACAATAAAGATATTCATCTAGTTGCAACGTGTAGCCGAGTGGCCGCGTCGCCTAGCGTCCCTACTTGCTACGTCAAGATCAACGTAAATAAACATTCATCATAACTCCGCAAAAGATTTGCGGACGCGGATGCGGAAGTCATGTTACAACCCTAACATAGAGTATAGAGCCTATATAGAGTTTTACTTCTGCCATGTGTGAATGTGCAACACTCACTTTTGTAAGATTTAAATAGCAAACAAGCATACTGTCCATCTGATAGCATGTGGTCACTGCCCTCCATGGACAAACATCTCTGTAAGCAACTTCATATAGAACAGAAGTTTCATCTGAAGTCAATCAAATTCGTTGCCACTCCCGAGGGCACAGATAGGCGCCTTATATTAAAGATAGCAAGTATTAACGACTTTAATCCGAAACACAAGAACTGCTTCACGATACGAATCGATGTAGCTGAAGTACCAGACCGTACCCGTTTTATCACCTTGCAAACACTTATACTATAGTCATTATTTAAATATTCTCGCGATGTTTATCATTCGTTAGTAGGTATTTCATTAATTTCTTGTCTTGTTTATCTTTTTCTTTTACTGAGATATTTCTCTGTGTTCTGTACGTTACAACTTAATTTCTTGGGAACTATTTCAGTTCAGACAAAGTTGTTGGAAAGTAAACTTTCATAATTATTCGCGTGTTTCAGTACTTTCGGTGTTGTTCTACAATTTTTATTATCTTGTTTGTCTAAACTGGGATTCTACATAATTCTGGGTAGTTTTGTAACAATTAAATTTATGTTGTACTTTCCTTTTTTGAAGTGAAACATTGCTTCTTTGGAATCCTTATGATTTGAAATGAAAATTCGTTACAAAAGCAGCTGTCGACGTAACAGCTAAATAAGATGTCCAAATATGGGTTGCAATGATTACTTAATAGATTTTTAAAAAGGATTATTCCTCAATACCCTTAAGCTCAGAAATATAAATTAAAGCCAAATTTGCCTTCAATATAATGTACATTTAAAAGTCTGAGAGACAGATATTTATTAAGATATAATTTATTATTAATATTAAGTGAATCTTAATAAGATTATAATATAATTAAGATTCACTTCTGTTGCATTTAACTCATTTTGTAAAAATCAATATCGTAACATTATATTCGTAACATACAATGACAGTTTTTAGCAATGATAAGGAAAAACGTAAAAAAATATTGTTTAAGGAAAAATAATTAACTCGTACTAAGGGCACAGGCAGACACATGCCAATAAAGCAACTATCGCTTCAAGGACATGGATAAGTAAATTTGTAAGAAAGTTGGGTTCCGTATCCGTATCCATATCCGTGGATCTGGACGCCAATGATCCGTATTCGTATCCGTATCCGCGGATCTATTATTTTAACGATCCGGCACATCTCTACTTATAATTCGCTTCTTTGCATGAATAACTCTACAATTCAAAATTTATCAAATGCAAAGAATAAAAAATGCAAAGAATTGGAAACATGGTGCGCTAACCTCATTGTGGTTAATCACCTTTTAAATATTTTTAATGTGAAATAGGCGCACATAAACCTGATTGTTTGCGTGGCGATCGCCACACCGTATGTATTTTGGCGCCATCTGTTATACATCGTCAGAACTATTAAGTATTGAACAAAACTAAGCGGGCCCCGCACTAAGTCGAACCAACACCGCATGTTGGTTCGACTTAGTGCGGGGTACTGTTGATGGCGTTATTTTCATTATGCTCTTTATTTAGTTCCTGTCGCAATCTTGTCTTTTATGTATATTATTTGTACAAACACGAGGTTACATATCTGCCAGGCGTCCCGTGTCGGATATTTTTTTAATTATTTTAACTTAATTCATTAAAAAATAAAAGCGAAAAGCATTGTTTAATTTATACCTGGCTCACACCGCAAAAACGCAGGAGCATTTTTGAGGTGTGATATGTCATGTAAAGTAGTGATTTGTTTTTAATGCTCAACGCTTACGCTCACGGAGCGCATGACGCTTGAATGTGCTCATTGTAAGAAAACATCAATCAATGTATTGATTTAGATATTTATATTTTGACCATAACTAAAATTTATAAATATTGGACTGCAACTGAGATAATTACGAACGTCTCCACCTAACAACGAAGTTTTTTACTTAACCATATAATTAAAAACACTTCAAAGAATTTGTATTATATAAATTATATACATTCATTTTATATAGATCTTCATCAATCAATCTTTGTTAGGCAAAAAAAAGATTACTTTTAGGAGCCTTTTAACATGTAAGGGTTCCGTATTCCGTATTGATATACATACATATACAGGATAAGCTTTGTAATTACTTAAGTACGTAAGGTAGAAAATATGTTATTTTTCTTTATAGGTTTCGAATATAAGTGGGGTTACATTACATATCTTCATAGATTTTTTAAACAGTAAGTAGAAACCGATTTCTATGCCACAAGAAAGCAAAAAAATAATTCAAATATATGTTGGTTTTTTACATACACAGTACATAGAACATAGTCCCGAAGTCGGCACGCAACATACATTACAACGACGAATCTATCATCATCTAGCATCATCAGGGTTGAAGAGTTGAAGGTTCAATTTAACGACTCATGTCTCTGCTTAACAATCTTATATATAATTATACATATAAGTAGGATTTGTCAAAATCGGTTCATCCAGTCGAAAATGCCGAACTATCACTTCTTTCTATCTCCTTCTTTGAAGTCGGTTAAAAATAGTAAACAATGCAATATCAACATAACTTTTTAGGGTTCTGTAGCCAAAGTGTAAAAACGGAACCCTATTACTAAGACTCGCTGTCCGTCCGTCTGTCCGTCTGTCTGTCACCAGGCTATATTTCATGAACCATGATAGCTAGGCAGTTGAAATTTTCACAGACGATGTATTTCTTTTGCCGCTATAACAACGCATATAGAAACACGCAATAAAACAGAATAAAATGAATATTTAAGGGGGGCTCCCATACAACAAATATATTTTTTGCCTTTTTTTATAGATAATGGTAAGGAACTCTACGTACGCGAGTCCGACTCGCACTTGGCCGCATATTATTAACTAGCTGTGATTTGCGGTTTCACCTGCGTTTGCGAAAAATGTAACAAAACTTTAACTTTTAATAATTTTTGACAAGTATATGAATAAATCAATAAAAAAAAATATGTTATATTACAAGCTGTGAACAAAAAATATTTTAGTAATTAGAATTTCAGCAGTTTTGATTCAATGCGATTTCTAACAGAGAAACAGATAAGATTTAAGATTTTGACAAAAAGTTAAGATTTTGAATAGTATTCTAAAAACTAGTAACATTGTTAGAAATATTAAAACAAAAAACCCTACTGCTTAAAACTTTTTTTTTGTTTATAATGATATATTTATCTTAACTCTTTATATGAGTTTTTGTTAAAATAGTCAAGTAAAAGAAATATAAGATATATATTTGTAGAAAGGTCTATTTAAAAGCTTTCATTTGATACCCATATTTAGTAATAATAAAAAAGTCGTCCCTCCTCCTCCTTTTTCACCTATTTGCAGGCGCCATTTTTAAAAATTATTGCCTATGTCACTCTGCAAATTTTAAAAGTAGTAGAACTCTTTGTGGTTCGACTCCGGAAGCACCATCGCCACACCTATTTTTGCCTAATAACAGCAGTGTTATGCATTGTTGTGTTCTGGTCTGAAGGGTGTGGTAAGGGAGACATATTTTTCCGAGGTATTCCATCTTAGTCCTCAGGAGTAGCAACGCATCTGTGGCTAACTTTAGGTGAGACCTTAATCTTACCTAGGGTTGATTTCTATGGGATGATGTCTATGGGCGGCAATAGCCATCAGTTGGGTTGCATGCTCGTTTGCTACTTCCATACTATATAAAAAAAAAACTAAAACGATTCTAATGATATGTCATACGTGACAAAGTGTCAAGCCGTTTAGGCTGTAGCGCGTAGCGCAAAGAAATATACATACATACAAACAAACGCTCGAAAAATATAACCCTTCTTCTACGCAGTCGGGTAATAAGGATTACAACGTGACAAAAATCATCTTCCACCACATTCACGGGATGTGAGTGGATGGTATTATTCTAAGCCATTACGTATTACTGTTATCAAACAGAAATCTGTTGGCAGCTATATTTTAATTATTAAACGACTTCTTTAATTACTCCGGACTCGCACATGTTCTTCATTATTTATTGTCATTAGGTACTGATAATAAACGAGAATCCAGTGCGATCTAATTATTTATTTTATACATTTTAACTTTGTTTATAACTCGTTATGGATGTTAATTCTAAAACGTCTAAAATTTAATTACATGTATTAATTCTAATATTTTTTTGTGCTGTTAATAAAAACTTTGCATAAGTTTTAGGTAATGGTTTAATCATTGCGTTGATCGCTTGACTCGAAATGTAACTCGCTTGGAAATGTAAACGACGATCGTTTAGAAGAAAAAGAATCGGTTAGTTAGGACTTCGTTAATTTGGAATCAGTTATTGAAATGAAATGAAATGTCTTTATTTTGTATAGGCCTACGGGGATACTTACAAATTGTCATTTACAATATTTTTTCTTACACTACCACCGGATCATAAGATGACCACAACTGATTGGATCCGGCAAGAAGCTCAGCGGGTTTGTTTATTTTCCATCTTGTTATTAGGCGAAAGATCGTTTAATTTATGCTTTCATTATGTCAGAAATCAATTTCATGATATATGAAATAACTAGATGAAATCCTAATACTAGATGAAAAAAAACGGTTGAAATGTGACTCATACAAAATCTTTTACAAAATGTAGATATTTTTTTAGTTATAATCAACTAAAAGGTTAATTATTACACCTTAGACTTAGAAGCAGATACTCGTAATAGCTGCCTGTTCGCTAGACGCCACCACTTGTAGTAGCTAGTTTACAGTTTAATATACTGGTCCCAATGCTAGCGGAACCCAACTTCAAATTCCGAGCATATTTATACAAACCTACACACGTTCTCAACAGCGCGGCAGGATGATAAAGAACTGCGAGGTAAAATTTTGTAACGCCATCTAGTATAAAATATCAAAACTATGTAAGGTAAATGACGCCGCTAGATGGCAGTTTATCCTATTATTAGGTGAATCGGCTTTATAGGAATTTAAGGTGGCATCCGAGTGGCCAATATGGCGTCTATTTGCACCATTAGAATTAATAGAAATAACAAAATACTGCGGATATATGTTGTCGACTCGAAATCAATATTTTTTTATGTTTAATTATCTTGGTAAGGTTTCAATGAAGCCTACGGTAGCCCTTAATGAAATTATTAATATAGATTAACTGTTTTTAGCTGTTCCACCAGCTTGGGTCATAATCAATTTATGTGTCTAATTTCATCCAAATCCAATGAGCAGTTTTCGCGTGAATGAGTAACAAACACACATAAACTTTTGCATATATAATATTAAGATGAGATTTATTGCATATCACGGGATATTGTAGAACAAATTTTTGACGTTTTCTTAATCAATAATGATTTTATGTTTTTCGCTTATAAAATAACTTAATCAAAAAACTAATGCAAAAATATTCCGCTATGTTGAATGTACAAAATTTGTCCTTGAGTGTTATTATCCTCATAGGTACATCATTAAACCAAAATTTTGTTAGGTATAGAAAACTTGATTTATACGTTTACTCCAAACCAGTTTCGTTTTTGCAGTAAACATTGATTAAAGTTAGGTACATCTCATAAAAGAAGTAAGGTTGTGAGATCTTTTTGTAATTTATTTTATTAACGACCGGTTTGTACATGTGCCCTGTTTATAAAATATTCCATTGGTGTATTACTTTTTTTTAACGCAGATAAATCCTCTTGGATTCCCTTTCCCCCGAAGAATCGTAAGGGATATTTCGGATTCTTACCGTCGCTAACGTCGGTCGGCGCTGGTCTTAACATCATCCACATCTCGAGAGGGAGAGCTATTATCAGCGGTGTCCCTTACGAGATGTGCGTGCAGAATACACACACGACGTCTCGAGTCCTAATAACTGGAGTTAGAATCCCCGATTCTGCGTTGCTGACCTCATGGGACTAGGATGTGACTTTCTGTGAAAATTTCTTTCCAGCGTCCCGTGCGTTTGTAGCACAAAGCAACTGGTAATGTATCATACATTTTGCTTCGCGGTCTTCTCCGCCGCTTAGTCCACGAGTATCACTGCTTCGCTGAAGAATCGCAGTAACTGCCATCTTAGGCCATGGCGCGCTTAATTAGCTAAACGCGTTTACTGGGCCGTCTCGTTGAGTCACAATGATGGCACCTGGGTGTCGGCTCCTATCTAATCTAACATAACTCCTGAAATCCATATATGTCCGAAGAGCACCTGAGTCAGGGGGAAAGACAGGATGCTAAACCGCATATCCAAAGGTCGAAGATCGAACGAATTGACTGGGTAGTCCTCAGGCCGGTCCTCTAGGATGCGCCAGACTGAACGTTCACGTTTTAGTAGTTCATTGGTGGAGCTCAGCTCTCGGTCCCTTCAGTTCCTGCTATGTGGACGGGTAGACGAGGGTGGACTTCAACTGTTTTACTAGTTGAAGTTGTAAATGATAGTAAAAAAACTGGCCAAGTGCGAGTCGGAAACGCGCACGAATGGATCCGTACCATTATCTATTAATAATCTAATGATTTAGTTTTTTATGTTTTGTTACAAATCAATACATTCTAATAGAAATTTTATTCACATATGCTGTTACGATTATTTTCTTCCAAAAAACATAATACCGCTATCTTGTGGCGAAAGATCCAACTACAAGGAAATCTCGATAAGCTGAATCATTATTAAAATAAGCGCCATCTATCACTCCGATGTGAAACTACTTTGACTGTACATTTGCTAGATAGTGCGGTCTAGAAAATGTAATGAGCGCCATCTATCTCTCTAACGTGGAAGTCGAGCACAAAAATCACTTTTGTTGTACGATGCCCCTTTTGAATGTTATAGCGGCAACAAAAACACATCATCTGTGAAAATTTCGGTTCAAGAGTTACAACCTGGTTTCAGACAGATGGACAGACGGACGGGTGGACAGCGGCGTCTTAGTAATAGGTTTCCGTTTTTAGCCTTTGGATATGGAACCTTAAAAAATAATATATGCGCGTATAAAATTTGTTGCAAACTTGTAAGGTTCAAGTAATAAATAAGGTAATAAGTAAACTTTAAACTGCTATCCTGTTTACTTATTAGCAAAGCTTTGAAATCAGAAATGAACGACGAAGATCTATCTTAAATACAATTCATATATACGAGAATTGCTCATTTAATATAAGACGAATAGTTTTACTTCCTAAAGCAACTACTATAAGTGACTGGCTCTTATCGATTGAACGTAGTTACATGCACTCTGTAACTTAGTGGAAGTGTTTCAAACTGGATGTGGGATTTTGCATGTGGGCGGGCGGCACGTTCCGACGACTCTAATAGAGGGCCACGAAACTTTTATTTAAGCGTCATTTCGAGTTTTGGGCGAATTTCAGCAAATTCGTAAAGCAAACCAAATAAAGGTGAGAGAACTTTTGGTTCGACTCCGGAAGCACCACCGCCGCACAGATTTCCGCCTAATAATAGCAGTGTTATGAATTGCAGTGCTCTGGTCTGAAGGGTCAAGTATGGGAGATATACTTATTCGAGGCGTTCCATCGTAGTCTTAAGGGGTAGCAACGCATCAGTGGCTAAACTCGGTAAGACTGATCTTGTCTTAGGTTGGTTAGGTTACCGTCATGTGGACTGCAAGCTCAATTGCTTCTTTGATATTATAAAAAAATGTTTCAATTTGTGCAAAATTTTGGTGGCCTTATTAGTTCAGACATAGCTACATTTGTTTTTAATGATCAACGCTTATGCTTGCAGTGTTGAGGGCATGGACACTTAAAGCGAATTTCGTGGCCCCGGGGTAAGTTTCATTAGTTTGGGCGGTTGAGTGGCGTTGATTTGGTACAGGATCGACGTTAACTAGTACGAAACAAAAATCTCCTTAAAAGTATGACTGTATAGAGTATTTTTATAATATTAACTTTCATCCTTTTGACGACCCACGTGGTGGAGCGGTCACCATACCGGTCTGAATCGCAGTGGGTCCCGGGTTCGATCCCCGGCCAGACAGATATCTGAATGAGTTTAGATTTCTGTTCTGGGTCTGGGTGTTTGTATATTCGTCTTTGTGTGTCCATGGCACCCGCGACACACGAGAAAATCTTACTGTGGGGCTATGAGTGTAGAAAGCGTTTATCCTCTATTCGGCCTGATAGCAAATGAACTTTTATTATTTTTTTAATTCAGATTATATTTAAAGGTTCCGTACCCAAAGGGTAAGCGCAGTCTTAGTAATAGGGTCCCGTCCCTATTACTAAGACTCCGCTGTCCGTCTGTCTGTCTTTTATCAGGCTGTATCTCATGAACAGTGATAGCTAGACAGTTGAATTTTTTACAGATGATGTATTTTTTTCCGCTATAATAATAACAAATACTAAAAACAGAATAAAATAAATATTTAAGGGGAGCTTCGTGATTTTGCTTGATATTAATAACGGCAACCGTTGCTTAAAATATTTACAAAATATTTAATTAATTAAACAACAGGTAATTAAATTAAACTAAAATGAACGTTTAAACAGGCACCCATAAAACAAATCAACAACACCGGTTTTTGTAGATGTTACGGAACCCTTTTTGCGCGAGTCCGACTTTCACTTGGCCGGTTTTTTGTTCTTGGAGATTAAATACTTTAGTAATGAAGAAAAGGTTTCTCTTATTTTAACCGTAGATATATAAAGTACGTTAAGTAGATATATTAATACATTAAGTATATTATCATATTACATATGCATAGGGTTGAAATCCATTAATACGATTTACATACTACATACTATACTGATTGGTTAGTTATTGTATATAATGGATAATAATGCCATTCCATCATCTGATCCATTGAGCTTCAATAGGCGTGCAGTGATGAATAGATATTGGGTCATTATGCGTAATATGTAGGCGTTATGAGAATAATGGTCATATATTTAATATTGATTTAAATAATCTTGTTTATATAAACTGCATGTAAAGTTTTATGTCAGTCAGTATTGAGAAGAGTTATACAAATATACATGTTTGTTTGTAGACTGCTTTTCTTTACTTTTTTATAATTATTTTATAATTGAAGTAGCAAACGAACGTACAGTCCACCTGATGGTAAGTGGCTCCTGCCACCCATATACTTTTGTAATCCCTACCCTAGTTAAGTTCAGAGTTTCACTTACGGTGGGCACAGATGCGTCGATACTCTTGAGAATTTTAGTAGGAACGCTTCGGATAAGTATGTCTCATTTACGACATCCTTCAGACCAAAATAGCAACGCTTAACTCTGCTGCAAATATGTGTTTGTATATGTAAGTATTTAAAAATTTAAATAATTATAATCATTATAATATTCACTTGACATGTAACAAACAAGGGTAGTTACATCAAGATTTTACATAATAGAACATACATGTTTCGGCAAATTGGCATGAAAATAGATACATATGTACATTCATACCCGGTCGAAACATAACCCTCCTTTTAGCAGTTGGGTAATAACACTAACATTTAATACTGAAAACCACACCAACGCACAAGCACGGGTCTGCTAGTGTCTTTATACATATGTATTTGGAATGGTCTATTTACTAGCTTTCATTTGACCCACATTGTTGTGACAAAAAAAAGTTGTCCCTCCCCCCCTTTCCCTTATTTTCAGGCGTCTTTTTTGAAAATTCTATAGCCTAAGATGTTACTTTTCAAACTAAGACGATTTTAATGATACGTCATCACAGTCCGTCTAGCCGTTTGGGCTGTAGCGCGTGCCAAAGAACATACAAACATACATACATACGCTTGAAAAACATTACCCTCCGTCTGACGCAGTCGGGTAAAAATCAGTTTAATGGATCACTTGTTTAAACACAATAATATTTTATTATACTAGAGAAATAGTGTGACTACGAGTAATTAACACGTTATCGATGTAATCTGTGCTTTAGATTAACGTTAAAACATTACGAAAGGGCCTTGTATATTTTGGGACATGGTATATAAGTCTGCACTGTAAAAAAACTAGTTTTGACGATCAGAGATAAAGTATGTATCCATCATGCCAAAAATAATTGAATAAGGAAATGCTATGAGCGATATACTCAGACATTTGATGTCGAAAATATTCTTTAGTAAATAAGTATTTTAAAAATTAAGAGTGTTTTTTCTTTTAAATATACACCCTAACATAAGTAACAATAATAAAACATTAATAAATCTCATACATTTCCAGTGAAAAGGGCTATATCTAGTGGCTGGGACTATTAAGGCATTGTAGAAATACCCGAGATTAGGGATTTTAAGTATCTTACAGAGCATATTACTTTTAATTATTATTACTATTTATAGGTATTACATTACAGTAGCAAACGAGCATGCAGTCCGCCTGATGATACGTGATCAATGCCACCTATGGACATATGTAAGCAACTTCTGTCGTAAGTCAATCACAGATGCGTTGCTACTCCCGCCGGCTAGGATGACCGCCCCATATGAAAGTGCCCCATACCCTTCCATCGAATCGCTAGAACTTTACGCTAGAAATAGGTATGGCGGTACCTCCCCGAACTAAATTCGTTTTACGGCATAAGGCATCAATAAATTATTTTGATGATTATCAATTAGGCTTTGCTTTACGTATGTTTTATATCACCTAATCTTGTTTTTTATTTAATCAAAATGGCAGTCTTTATAGGTATTAAAAAAGGCAAAGTGCTCTTTGAAACAAAACTTTAACAAGAACTAATAATTGACTAAATAAATAAACTTGGTTGTCCGTCTCGGTGGATTTGAAAGGGCAAAGCTTTTAGGTCCCTACTTTGTCTGATTTCTTGATAGATAAGTGAAAACTTGACGGATGCTTGATGGATGATGATGATGATGGGACGAATAACTCATATATCGACGAGTTCTATGTGTATTAATGCTAGTGCAAAATCATCATTTCACAGGAGAACAGTTAAAAGTTTAAACATTCTAAAATCGTTCTAAATATATTAAGTGTCTTAAGTAAAACAAAAAAATAAGACCGATTTCCATGTCATAAAAGAAAATCACAAAAATAATTTAAATTGACCGATGGAGCCGAACGATTGACCAACCAGCTTTGGTCAATCGTTCGGCACCATTGCTCCTGCAAGACAACGCGCGACCTCATACTGCACAGCTGACGGTCTCTAAGCTACAAGAGCTGGGGCTGGAAGTTCTCGGTCATCTGCCGTACTAAACAGACCTTGCGCCTACAGACTTCTACTTTTTCCAGAATTTGGATAACTTCTTGGCGGGAAAAAAAATCAATATCCGAGAGGCACTACAAAATGCCTTTGAAGAATTTATTGCCTCCCGTCCAGCTGATTTCCTCAAGAAGGGCATCAATAAGCTACCAATGCGTTGGCAAAGGTGCATTGATTGTGTGTTTGATTGGTGATTACTTTGATTAATATAAATCAATAATATAGAAAAAATATTTCATGAAAAACGGTGATTTCATAGGTAAAAAACTATTATATTAACATCGCGTGCACTAGTGGTTATCAGCTACTAAATATTTTTTTGCCTCGATTCCCGGCCCGGTCTAGATCCTTTTAATGAATTTAGATGTCGGGATCTGGGTGTTTATATCAATCTAAAATAAATAAACCAATAATAATTACACATTCGGAGCCTCGTATACGAAATCGAGTACCAGACGGACATAAATTCGAAGTGAAAATACCTCCTACATATTTTATACGTCAGAGATGTAAGACTCTGGTTGGAAATATCATCTATCTTCGAGCACCAACTGCATCTGCTATTTCATACAAAATTCAACGGCTCCGTTCAAAGCGTCGATTCCTAAAGGCGAAGTTCGTCCAGTTAGATAGTTTGTCTTTGAAGCTAGGACTAGAACTATAATTATTATATTTGTGCAGCTACGTTTCAACTATTCGTCCAAATGTTGTATCCCAATTCTTATATTTTATGTGGCTGAAATAGCAAATGAGTTTATGATCATGTACATATATAAGCAACTTCACAAAGAACAGGGGTTCTATTTGAAATCAACAACAGTTGCGTTGCTACTCCCGTGGACCAAGAAAGATTATATAAAAATGAGCTACAAACCTTACCTTATATGAAAATGAGCTACAACCACATCTTCCACCGAAACGCAAGAACGGCGTCTTGCTAGAAATGGTACGGCTTTGGTACCTTCGCGGTCGAGCCGAATATTCGTTCTAGCACCTTGCAAATTCCTATATTTTGTTTTTCATAATGTTCTCATGTAATAGTAAAATGTTATCAAGACGGTAGAACTCTGTGTGGTTCTACTCGGATGCACTACTACTTGATTATTTCCGTTAACCACTGCTGAAATTTGTGAAAGGAAATGTGTGACAGTGGGGATGAACAGAAGATATGATGCAAAAAACATTTAAATAAAAAGTGCTAGATATTGAACAGACAGAGTGTTATTACAGTTATAAGTATTGTAATGGAATTAACGATAATCACAGAAGAGAAAATATAAATAAAGTTGAACTCTACATACCTAAAAGTAGTATAGGATCCTTAAGCCTACTGCAACTCATAAATACAAAATCTTATAAAAATCACAATAAGATACAAAACTTTACTATATTGCACATACATACAATACGTGTGCATTTCCCGCAATAGCCATAGAAAACAAATTTTCCACATTTGGTTGGTTTCCTAAAGTTTCTGTATCAAATAAACGTGAAAAGACTCGTAATATTATTTGCATTCTAAGCTCACCTAGAAGAAAACTCGACTAAAATTGGAAGTTTATAAGAATACATGCTCTTTTGTAGTCATATTCAAGTAATATGAAAACAGCTGTTGAGTTTTATAATGCGCGGAGGCTGCAAGCAGACACGCGACTCTGTTTACGTTATTCTCGTTGAAATTGAATGCAGCGGCGCACCGCTCGGAATGCTAGGGTTGCCAACAAATATTGCCATACAAGTATTTTTCATTAATATATGGATATATTTATTTTTATAATACTGAAGTAGTAAACGAGCAAGCAATCCACCTGATTCCCCACTAGCCACCGGCCATGGACATCTATAATCGACACCAGATAAGATTAGGATTATTTGAGTTTGGCTAACATGCGTTGCTACTCCTGATACTACGTTAGAACGCCTTAGAAATGTCGTATACTTCTCTTAACACATCTTATATAATTATATTTTTTGCATAATATTGTAAATATGACCAGTGAGTTTATATTTGGTCCTTCACTTTGAAGAAAAGATTGAAAATCTTGTTTTTTATTTTATTTATTTATTCTAATACTGAAAATTTTCCAACAGACTCAGCTTCTTTAAAGAAAATCTTCTTCGCGCATGGTTAAAGTCCCTCGTTATAATAAGAGCTTAACTTAAACTAAAAATAAGTTTCGCTATTCAATTACGCTGGTGGTGTCTTTGTTACAATTAAACGGGCTAGTGATATGTTTTGTTTATTCTATAAATAGTTTAGATTTATAAATTTAATATATCAATCCATCCATTAATCAGTCTCTTGCACTGCTGGATATAAACTTCCCCTTACCACTACAAAAACCAATTTGGGTCGTGGTTGTTATATATATTCTGTATTATTATTGTTTTATAACTGGCAACCCTATGACTTGTAAATGCGATGTGACAGGTCCAACTAGTTTGTTGTGCGCGAAACATGTTTTTTTTTACAGACTTGCTTTTATGATACTTAATTTAAAATCATCAGAAATCAGAAATCAGAATCATTTATTTGTCAGTAAGGAACATAACATATAGGTGGTTTACAGTGGTAAGAAGAACGCTTACTTTTCACTAATATTGGCGTACAAATGTCAAGTTGCTTATCTACATTAATTAAATATAATTATTATATTATTAATCCAAATTTAACAATTAATCCATTATTTAAAAAAAACATACATGTCATTTGGACTTATTAGCAAATCAGATAGCCGTGTTATATGCACTACTGTCATTAAGATATTCATTAATAGTATAGTAACATTTGTCTGTAAAATTCCCTACGTACCTAACGTACGGAATTTTTGTTTAAATAAATAAATATCTACTAATGTACGTATTTCTATTGGAATTTTGTTAAATATATTTGAAATCATTCCAA
>MOOZ01000754.1:28522-38565 GCA_002930495.1 Cecropterus lyciades | reverse complement strand
CCGCGGGGCGCAGCTAGTATATACATATATTCACCTGCTACGATTGCTACTAGTACTTTTTCTTACTTCTACTTTATTTCATTGATTTCAATATTTAAATAATTCTTTGTATCATATTTAATACCATTTCCATTATTTAAGCGCTCTATATTAAGCACAAGGCAAATTATAATATGTAAACAATGCCATCAGAACCATCGTGACAGATGCCCAAGGGATTATATTATTGTCTTCATCTATATTGTGATATAATGTCAATGCATCACAAGTAGCTTTACCCTTTGTATACTAAATCTAGAATGACAAATAGCATCGAATAGGTAAACATCTCTGATGCCTCTCGTTGTGTGCTACACGTGTGTCCCAAATTATTATAATGCTGACGCTGACGTAGCTACGCCCATAGCTACATATGTGCCAAACACTGAGGTGAAGATATAAAAACCCAGACCCAGAACGTAAATCTAAATTTATAATTCAGATGCCTAATTGGCCGAGGATCGAACTCAAAGGCCTCTTCGTGTCAGACCAGTAGAACCTTTGTCTTGTCACGCATGTCGACGCTCACACACACGTCCCACGCTTACACGTGAATATTAACTTGCTGTTCTCTTCGCGACCCACGAGAGCAACAGGGCAGGAAAAGCATCTATGAATTTGTTTTGTAAGAATCAAAGAAAAATATTATTAACTTTCAGATAAGAACAAATACAGTTAAATACAATACAATTTGAGAGGTAAGTCACCACAAACAAAAATATGTAAAACGCAAGTAAAATTCAAAATTCGCGATTCGTGAAAACCTCTATTTGTATTACAGTAATATCATATAAATCCTCTCGTCGGTGGTGGCCGTTAAATTAACTTTCGTTTTTATTTTTACTTTTTTAAAGTTCCATCTAAGCTGTGACGATAATTTCTCTATGGATAAAATCAATATCTTGAACTAATAGATATACATGTAGCGCCATCTGTTATTAAATAGAAGAAATAAACTTTGTAGGTGGTTTGAAAGCGTTTGGTATTGTATATTGTGTTTGTGTAAATATATGGCCGACACCAATTATCTCGCACATATATTACATAAATAGGAGTACTTGTTAGTAATTGAGGATAGTTGTGTGTATAGTGTATAATATATAACATTTTAAAGAATTTCAGCAATGGTCGTGTAACGTCATACCACGCTTTAGATTTTGGAATTCACCATGCTCGAAACAAGTATTCAACTAGTAACTTTGTTAAAGATATTTAAACAAAAAACCCGACTTCTTAAAATGATTTTTTGTTCATAATTATACCCATATTTAATTTAAGGCTTAATATTGGTTGCCGTCAAAAATATTCAAGTCAAAATATTATAATACATATATTTTTGGAATGGTATGTTTACTAGGAAAATTATAATTTTATTTGTGTTTTCATCGTTTGGGATGTAGCGCGTGTCAAAGAAATGGACATACATACATACAGCGTATGTATGATACATATGCCCGAAAAACATTGCCTTCCTTCTGGCACCGTCGGGTAAAAATCTAGAACTTGTATAATAGGAAAACTATAAACTAGGACTATATAAAAACTAAAAAAAAATATTAAGTAACACGATACTTTGTAAACTCTTTCTGATTTTTAAAGTAACTTTTAGTTTCAAAATTTTATTCACAAAGAGTAATAATAAGATCCAATGTCGTCTCAAACACTGAAGAAACAGCTCCGCAAAGCAAGAGTCCTTGTTTTTAATAATCGCGACATTATTTTTAATCCGCGTCTGCGGTGAAAAGATAAAATTTCACAAACAAAACCTTTTCTTTAAGCAAACAGACCGCTTTGATGATAATTTTAGCGTTAACAACGATCGTTAAGGCATTTCTTGAATTACAAATGCTTAGAAATTTCAATTGTAATTATTTGTTTCTCGTTTGTCACATTTTGGTGAAAGATCTTAAATATCTGATTCTCTATTTCTATTTTTAAGGGCCTTTTATTGTATTGCGGTCACCATACCATGTACATCATATGGTAGTAATAAGTCAAGTTAATTATAAGTCTAAAAAACGCAATTTATTTATTTGTAGTTGCAGCATAATGTTGTTTTTGTCTAAAAACTGGTAATTTTAAATATTTGTTTCTTCTGCTATAGCACCTATAAAAACAAAATAGTTTTAGAAAAAACCTTACGTTCGCATTCGCGG
This sequence comes from Cecropterus lyciades, assembly GCA_002930495.1. NCBI lineage: Eukaryota > Metazoa > Arthropoda > Insecta > Lepidoptera > Hesperiidae > Cecropterus > Cecropterus lyciades. The sequence goes on along the minus strand of MOOZ01000754.1, from coordinate 36,370 downwards.
ACGACCTTCTAGAGAACATTTCTAAAAAAGGCTATTCCTAAAAAATCAGACAACAACGAGGTTATTGGAAGATAAATTTTCCACTGCAACCGAAGATTTTCATTACATTCGACGACTCGGCCGGGTTTCGTCACAAAGGCATCTTACTTACTTTTATCGCTTTAGCAGCGCTTATTGCGGTCAACCAAGGCTCCGGATCAAAGGAGCAACTGAAATACCTCGTACAAGAGAATTGCTATTTCATTTTCAAGACTAGCTAGTTATATTGGCTTATGCTGAAATCAGTTCGATTGTAGAAAAACGGAGGCTTTTAATAGAAATAGTTTAATGAGCATGTGATTATCTGAAGATAATGTGTAGTGTGCGTAGCAATTCATTTGTGACCAACCTCAAGTAAGACTGGGGTCGATTACAGATGTTTATGGGTGGTAGCGACCATTTACCATCAGGTGGACTGCAAGCCCGTTTGATACTTCTATATAATAAAAAAATATCTTCCATCTATAACATGTAGTATACACTGTCCCGCGGAGAATGTGAAGTTTAACTATCTACAAAGTAAAGCTTTGTCGGGCACGGTCGGAAGTTGGATGGGTAAAAAATAATCGAGTATATCGTACTTTGAAAGAAATGTTAGGTCATCGGTCCCAGTTGTTGCTTTATGGGTGGTTTGAAAACCTCCAAAATATTTGTTTATTTTACCAGGTCGTAGAACGAGTGCAGTTCGAACTAGAGCGACCATTGCCGCACTTATTTATAGCGTAAAGCAATTCAGTTGTCGGCTCACTTATGTATGAGATGACCATCTTAATCCTTGAGAGTAGCAGCGTATTTGACATTGACTTCAGACAGGATTTCCTTATATAAAGTTGCTAATACATATTCATGGGCTATACTAAACATTTACCATCAGATAGACTGCAAGCTCGTTTGCTACCTTAATCTGATAAGAAAAAGTCTTCTAATCTTAGCAGTGAGCACTGGATTCTCCGGCATCACCGAGTGTGGGGACATCATAGCAGTGTGATTGGAACAAGTCGCACGTCGTATTAATTTTATAGTCCTTGAACTACTTGGGGTCAATCTTGATGCGTTGTTAGTTTTCGGAAGACTAATTGTATTTAAAATTTACACAGCATTATGTAATTCAAAATAATCTTACATAACCCTCATGTTTTCGTGAGAGCAATAAAATACATTTATAATAGTTCATTAGCTGGTATTTGAAGCAGATATAGGGTTGTCCCCATTTGTACGTGCAGCACCACCACTTACGTATTTATCGTCCTTTACTCAATCCGTGTATAATTTTGTACGATAGTTGATAAAGTGAACTTCACGTTAACTATGAATAGACTAAAACCTTGACTAATAATAGAATAGAATACTCTTTATTGCATACTATAAATATAAACAAACATAGCAATGACATAGAACATAAATCAATCGTATGCATTAGACGGTCTTATCGCTAGATAGCGATCTCTTCCAGGCAACCCTAAGCATGGAAAAGGTAAGGAGAACTCCTGTTCTCCGTACCTTTTCTTCCCACTATTTAGTCCTCTAAATAGTGGGAAGTGTGTGAGATGTTGGAAAGGAAATAATAAACAAATTAACAAGTATAAAAATTAATGAAGAGTAGAATTTTTTTTTATAAAAACAGCGATAGAACACAGTGTAAGTAAAGCGATAGAACAATAAGGGATCGACAAGGAAATTCATGTCTCTGAATAGAGTTTCGTCACCAGATTTTTGAATATTTCAACCAATTCAGCGCGACGTGGACAGAGGTAATTTATTCCATAAGGAAACAGCAGCAGTGGAAAAAGATTTTTTAAAAGGAAATAGTATGAGAAGGAGTTTTAAGAGACAAAGACATACCACAGAAAACATTTTTCTACTCATCTCATCAATTTGAGGTTCCCATGATAAATGTTTGTCAAAATATATGCTGACATTCTTTACTTTGTCGCAATATGGTATGTATAATCCATTAACTTAAATCAGGTATCAAATTAAAATTCTGGATTCTGGATAGTAATCGTGAACTACCCAATATAATGGCTTGAGTTTTGCTTGGATTAACTTTGAGACAGTGAGAATCACTCTAATTCAAAATACGAGCAAGATCATCATTTAAGGAATATATGGTTTTAGGTAAGTCCACTAATTTAGGCTGCTGGTATGTTTGGAGGTCACCTGCGTAATGGTGATAAAGAGAAGTAAAATTGCGACTGATGGAGTTAATGAAAAGAGAAAAAAGAAGAGGAGACAACACGCCACCTTGCGGTACACCTGCAGACGTATTGGACCAAGAAGATAGTGCACCCTGGACCTGAATACGTTGCTGACGTCCGTGCAAGTAATTTTGAAACCAGCCTATCGCAGTCGGATATATGTTGAACTAGCGAAAAATGGACAGTACGATGTCGTGGTCCATAATCTTTAAAGCACTGCTAAAACCAAAAGTACCAACACTGTGAGCCGTTCATTATCCATACCTCAGCGGATGTCGCCCGTTATATGCAACAAGGCAGTAGTTGTACTGTGATCAGGACGGAAACCAGATTGGAAGGGATTTAGAAGGTTGTGATTGGCTATGAATGAACTGAGTTCCTGGTGAACAGGTAATAATTAGTTTCATGAATAACTGTTACAGTTATTTCTGTTTTTGCTAACAAAAGTTAAATTTTTGCTAATAAAAGTTTGCTTCACTACTATACTAGTGGTGGAAAGACATTCTCATGAGGTTTTTATGCGTGTTTGAATTCATTTTTTTACAGGTTTAAGTAGCAAACGACTATACAGTCCACTTGATGGTAGGCAGCTACTGCTCCCATTGGATATTTGTAAGCAACTTCACATAAAACAGGGATCCAACTGAAGTTGATAAGCGAGTTGGAAACCATGCCTTTCCGATGAAACAGAATAGGTGTAGCGGTAGTACCTCCCTGAAATCGGACTACACTGGTTCCATCACCTGGTAAAATGTGTATTCAAAACGAATAAATAACAGTGAACATTGGGTACAACATTGCTATCATTGTTACAGAGAGTATTACAAGGTAATGGAATAAACCAGCATTAACATTAATGTATCAATGTCACATAAAAGCTCGCTATCCAATAAATGTATCAGAAACAGTTTTATTGGAAGATTTCCGAGATTGACATTACTTTCTTGCGGCAAAATGTAGCCTGATACGTAGATTATTCAGAGTAGGATTTTAATATTTCGGAATGGTCAAAATACTAAAAGAAATAAATAGAAAAAATGTAAATTTGACGTTACGGACATAATTTACATGATACACACACAAGATGACTAAAATATTGGCAAAGATGGATATGTATAATACACATATAGTACTGGTTACAGATGCTTTTGGGAAGGTTGATAAGGTGTTAAGTATATCAGGCTGGCCGGTTGATAAGCGATTACATGGAATAGAGGTATTTACATATAATTTTATCTGTATCTACTGCCACTAGTACACAAGGATCTAAATTGTTATATTGATAGAAATCAGGGACCTAAAATTATACTCTAGCAGTTATTTCAAACGGTAAATTCCGGTTGAATGAGGTCAAACCCCCACTCGATTCAGATACACATTCTCGTGTAATTGGTATTGTTGTTCTGTTTGTTGATTGCATGATGTACCACATTGATGTCGCTGCATGCTTTTGAAAACTACCAATTACTTTGACTTGCACCAATTACTGCAAGGCTGATAACTATTCAAGTATTCGTTGGAGTTTATACCTTAAGTTTTGGTTGAAAGGTTGATACTTACTTTGTGGTTCTGATGTTGTATTTGCTCCTGTTATCGACCGTACAGAGATTAAACTCTGTACTGCTAGTAAATATAGGTTTTGGTTTATTATATAATTGCGTGCGTCTAGAGACAAATCTTGAATAAGGAGGAACGGTGATAAATATTTCCTTGGCATATTTGTTAAGGTATTAAACCTATTATTTTAGTAAAAGTAATAGCTATAATATGAATAATTTTTTATAGAGCAGACATTTCAGAAGCGGATAGTGAAACATTTCCAAAGTTGATACTGTTAAATTTGTCAGATCTAAGTTGGAATGCTCTAACATATCTATTATCATAATGCAACAACTTATTCAGTACGCTCGGTTAACAAGTATCATATTCAAGGTAGTGATAATTCGTGGTCAGATTATTAAATAAAAAATAGATAACAGAAAAAAAAACTCAACGAAAATGTCGTAAAAAGGCAGTTCGCTAGTTCTATGGTATATACAACATGGCATTAGCGAACTGTCTCATGTTATTAGGCCAAAAAATGTAACTGGTAATTGTAGCCAAAATTCGCAAAATGAATGCTTCTTGGCCATGATGTTTTTTACCAAATAATGATCATTTGACAAAATTCGTACGGCTAGCGCTTACTCATTGTTCTTCAGCATTGTCCTTTAATGGATAAATACTACTTAAAAAAAAGTAATCTTATTTTTATACATATTCAAGACGAGAGTCGGATATCCTCCTGCAATACGATGTCCCTTAATTTATTCTTACATCCTGGGTTTGGCTGAAATAGACGGCTTCTAACCACAAATATTTCTACCATTTTGTGCCTCTCTTGTAACGTAAATTGATCTAAAAATTAAATTATTAGTAATCAAACACCTAAGTTACACGGAGTGTCTCAATCAATAAACTTCCCATCATTATAAGTTATTAAATTGTCAAGCAAATCCACACTGCCATTTGTCAAAGCCCCTCAAAATACTTTTGGAATAGCCACCCTTTTTGTTTCGGTTTTGTTCCGAGGGCTATATAACAAACTAGCAGTGCACGCGACTTCGTTTGCGCAGACTATAATATTATCTATCCATCCTTTAGACTTTTGATTTCCATTGCTGGATATAGACCTTCTCTAATGGGTGTTTTGTAAATAGTCACCAGCTCCTGGCATGAGCGTTGGGACAGTAGTGTTTCATTTCAAATATTATGTTAGTATTAAAATCTCATTTATGTTTTGAGAACTGCTATTTTAATTTAATAATTTCTACCTATAAATTTGCAAAATGTGAACTCACCCTAGGAAGGGGGGTCTCACAAATATGACCAGCAGTGACGAGGATGGGGGGAGGGGTCATTAAGTCGGGAAATTTCTGTAACGTAATTTATTGATGGCTAAGTATTTTCTACCAGTACTAGATGTATTGATGAGGTATTTGGGTATTTTTTATTAATTTTAACTTAGATATCAGTGGTTGCAACCACCAATCGTGCTTCCTTCTCCGTGCTATTGACGCATCTGTTATCGACATTATGCAGGCTTATTGCGGTTACTGGCCACATATTGATGATGACCTGAATATTATGTTTTTATCCGAATGCGACAGAAGGATGGATAATGTTTTTCGATCGTATGTATGTATGTTTGCATGTATGTATGTCCATTTGTTTGACACGTGCTGCAGCCTAACTGGCTTAACGAATTGTGACATATGACATTAGAATCGTTTTACAAAAATATATTTTATTTAACAATGAATTGCCGTTTTTAAGCAAGAGGGTTTTTGTTTAAATATTTTTAACTACGGTACTTATTTTCAGAAAGGAGTATAACTTTTCATGGTTCCACTTCGGCAGTGATCTTGTTATGCCTATTGCTTACCTGTATAATCCTCCTAAGCTTCCATTCCGTCCATTCATAAGCCTTTGAGGTCTTTTAGTGGACGTATGTCTCATCTTAGGCTGCGTTCAGACGACACGCGCACGCTAAGCGTTCGCCACGTTCTTCAACACCCGCGTCTAACACGCTTTGATTATTTATATAATTTGAGCCCTGTTGTCATATAAATATGTCCCGCTTCGCGCCTACTCTGCGCGCACTCCGTGCACGCTTTGCACACGCCTTGCGCTCGCGCTTCAGCTAGTGTTGTATTGACTGTCATCACGTGATGTCGCGAGTCGTGTTTTTGTAATTATGGATAAAATTCATCATCATAATTGCGTAATTCTGCAAAAAGGACATGAAATTCGCCATGATTCTCTCTGTGGGTTAATAAAGGGTGAACCCAATATTTTCTTCTAGAATTTATCTTTCCACTGTCTTTTGATTTCTTCGCTTTTTTATAAACGTATTATGTAATTAAAACTTTTTTCAACTTAGTCGAATCAATTTTGTTATACACTCAGAGAATACCTGGAAGCAAGTAAATCGAGTGAACGAAGTCCAGTCACTAGTAGTACAAGCGGGTGTGAGTGCGCGTCTAAGACGGGCTCAATGCGTGTGCGTGCTCGGCGCGGGTCATCTGAACACGGCCTTATGGATGTTTTTGCTAACAGTCACTGCGCCTGGCATGCGTGGTGGTAATCAAAGAGGATGTTGATGTTACACAGTAAGAAGCTGTTGTCCATGTCCTGATTTTTCTTAGCTTGCGTTGTATGATGTCCACGGAAACAAAATAAGTAGTGGTATTCAGTACGTACAGTCTTGACTTCCATTACGACGCCTCTCTAATTTGGACTCTGTAACAGATGTATATGGTAGTGACCACTTAAAATCAAGTTAATAGAAACCTCATTTGCTTTTCTTACATAAAATCAAATTAACTGACACATCTCTTATAATTCCCCAACATTATAGATAAATTTCCAACAAATGAGAACAGCGCAGACCTTGCGAATCATTCTCATGGGCCGTACTGTAATCCTTTTAATATCGCAGAAGGAGCCCCCGGCAATGCGTTTACTGGCTTTATTCATGGGCAGTAGAGTCCAAATTGGGTAATTTTATTGATTTGGGTTGTAATACGGAGGCGCAGATGTGCATCGAAGTGTCTATCTTGATTACACGATCGGAATACGAATTTAATTTCTGCTCGTGGTAGAGACCTTGTTCGACGACTATCGGTTAAGCATGAATAAGTATCGATTTGTAAGATTTATTTCATAGAAATGTTGATAAAGGAAATAACGTAACTTGAAGAATCAGCGCTTAGGAGTACTTGTGTTGCAAATCTGTAGAGTTACTTGAAATCATGAACAGATCCTTATAGACGCAATTTTGCGTAATTTTAACATATACAATTTGTACATCGCAATACTGGTGGAATCAGGATTTCCGTTTACGGGCTGGCTCGGCTAACAATGGTTTCAAAGACTTTAATGACGAAAAAAAAGGTCTTCTGATAAGGAAAATGATGTCCTTTTGATTAATTCTTGAGTCCTCCTTATTATGTAGTGTAACGGATAGACTTAACATACGGATTTTAGGGGTGATATAACATCCTAGTTTCTCCCTCTAGGAATAAATAAACCATTATAAAATACGTGGTCAAGTCTGGGTTATACATGTGCCGTTTAAAATATAATAACATTTAAAAATTTAAGCTCTTAAATTCCTCTCGATGCTCTTCGTTGTTTAATAATTATATTTTACTGTCAAAAATGATATGTCATTCGAAGCATCATTGCGTATTTTTTACTTAAAATGGCTTGAATAAACAAGGTTCAGCGACAACAAAACGTGTTTTAATAGGAAAATAAATTCGTATCGATAACTTAGCGAAATAATATTGTTGAATAATACATGCTCGCCCCGTGATAGAATCAGCTGTGTCGTGTGTTCCGATAATGAGTTTAAGAACGTCACTTGAATATGTATGTGCGGTGTATTTGCTTAATATTGTAATTAAGGCGAGAATTGGTGGATTGTTATTGTTGTGATTTCTAAGTTATAACAGCTAAGTCACTATGAACAGTGATAGTCTAATACTTAAAACTCAGCCTCTCAATCAAGTGTAAGGTTCGAATCCAGGCACCACTGATTTTTGAAGTGAAAACTTCTTTAGCGGCG
>MOOZ01000754.1:17551-28382 GCA_002930495.1 Cecropterus lyciades | reverse complement strand
CACTCCCGGAGTGCAACCCGTCTTTTTTTCTAAAAAATGATGTGCGTATTAGAAATTATTATCCCTGCTTTACGGTAATACATTGTGAGGATACCTACACAGTTGTAAGTTCTCTAAAAAAAGTTCTTAAAGGTGTGTCAAGTTTACCAATTCGCACTTGGCCAGCGCGGTGAACTATGACCTAAAACTCTCCCATTGGTATGAGAGAAGACCCGTGCCCAGCAGTGGGACAGTAATGGGTTGACGACATTATGAATAATGTATTTGTTAAACAAAATAAAAAATATATTGTAATGTCGTAGTAGTTCAGTAGATTTATTATAGTTGAAAGTAGTGGTAGAACCTTTGCAGTTCGACTCCTATTTGTGCATAATAACGGCAGTTAAGTCCTGCAATATTCTGGTGGCAGGCTGGTGAAGGGTGTGGCATTGAAGACGTACTTATCCGAGACATTCAAACCTAGTTCTCAAGAGTAGCACCGCATCTGTGGCCAACCTCAGATGAGACTCTGATCTTATATGTGATTGATTCCAGATGATCCAGGTGAGCGGCAGTATTTACTATTACATCGAATGCATGCTTTTTTGCTATTTTCATATTATAAAAATTTATTCACACGCTGTTTATTGCTCTTAACACAACCGTGTACCAAATTTGGCCTCTATTCACGTCCTTGAAACATTTTCAAAAGTTCTGTCATAACCAATTCTTGATTAAAGCTCGCCTAATAAACTTTGGAAGACGATGTTTTCATGAAAGCTCATAAATTTTGGCGCCAAAAATTTCCGTGCGGAGGAAGTTTGCAAAGTTTGATGGGGAGGTAAATGTTGCACTGTCAACTAGTAACGAGCTATGCAAGAAACTTAAATATATATTATTTAAGACGCTGCCACTTACATTTATGACAAAATGTATGTATGTACATTTGTTATTCACATTTATCGAGCCAACCAATATTATTTTAATATAGACATGAATATATGTACGCATAATTTATTTCATTAAAGATTGTTGTCCAAAAAGGAGTCTTTGCGATGAGCCTCTCGCTCTTGTTCTGTTTACTTACTTTGTTGTAAGATGAGTAATGTTTTTCGAGACTAAATATGTTTAATTGTTTTTATATCAACAGCCTAACCGGCTTGAGAGATTTTAACTTGTGTGGTGTTGTTGGATTTATCTTAATTCTTGTTAAAATGACGTAGGATATATATTTTTCAAATGTGGAGGTTTTGAAAAGCGAGGTGGAAAGGACATTCTTTTACCAACACAAAATTGATACCAAATAAAAGCCGATAAATCTTACTATATGACGATGGAACAAGTACTTCAAAAGACACCTTCATTATTAAGTGATTAATAACGCGAGACAAGCGGCAGACATACATATTTCATCTTCCCGAGTATTATGTAAAACGCCTTAGTCTGATTCAATCTTTTGTTGGTTCGAAATAATTAGAAGCTATCTCAATTTATGCGCGAATATTTAATATTGGCAACGTGTATAAAAATTTACGTTTATTATGTGTACCTGTGAGGTTGGCATAATTTATTTTTACCCGACTGCGTCAGAAGGACGGTAATGTTTTTCGAGCGTATGTTTATATGGACGTATGTTTGTATTTATATTGATTTCTTTTGGTGCACGTTACAGCTCTTACGGTTTGACAGATTATAACATATGACACATCATTAGAATCGACTCAGTTTGCAGAGTCATATAGATAACATAACTTTAAAAAATGGCGTCTGTAAGTAGGGAAAAAGGGACGACTTTTTTATTATATACAGCTATAGTCAATTTTAGCAGTGAAACTACTGCTTTGTTTTTGGCATATTTTTTGATATTATTATCACTGCTGCCCATGCCCAGAAAACGCCAATATAATTAGAATCCTATCTAAGGTTGACCTGAGATGCGTTCCTATCCCTGAAGACTATTTTCGATCGCTTAGGATAGGCATGTCTCCCGTAACATATCATAATTAACATATTTTCAATGAGGATCTTGTACTATCTACTTTACTTGTCATAGGCGCTCTAGTAATTTCTATAACGTTTAACAGATTATTAGATTGTAGGTATTTGAGCTCTCATAATACTTTTGAGCTATTTTAGATATCATATGTATTTTTTTTAATAAAAGGTAAATAAATATATATGCAGAATGTTAATAACATCTAAAAATTACATTCTTCAATCAGAGTTAATTCAGTGAATTAGTCTTTCATTCAAAATGGAACATTTAGAAATATTAATGGGCAAACGTGGCGTATACGTTTGACCATTTATATTTCTTTTTACACTTTTAATTAAATATATTTTGAATAAATCTATCAATAACCGATTTTGCTATGACAAAATACACCTCTAATATTAACATATAACCCTTTTCGTAACAATTTAAAGCTCAGTCGGGGTCTATTAAATTTATTGGGTGTGAAACGATAAGTCTAATTTGGGGCAAAATGTATTTCGGCTGATGATTGGTGTAATAGGGTTATTGGGACGGAACCCCGCGGGTGGTAAAGATACCAATATTTACATTCAGCGGAGATGTTTTTGTTACCGAAAATATCTTGTTGGGAACTCGATGCGTTGTTGTTTTGAAAATGTATGTACATATGTTGTTGTATATCGGAAATGTACGTGTTATTGCGTTTACTATTATTTTGGTTAAAAATAAGAATAAGTTTACATGGTTAAAAATATTAAAACAAAAGACCCGACTGCTTAAAAACTATTTAATTTTTTTTTTATTTATAAGTGAATATTTAAATTATCGCTTTAATTGAGCTTTCATTAAAAGGTTATGTATAAGTATTATGAAATTTTTTAAATGATCTATTTTCCGATTTCTATTGATCGGATTGAGGTAGCAAATGAGCATGCATGCACCTGATGGTAAGTGGTCACCGTCGCCCAAGGACATCTGTAAACAAACTTCATATAAAATCTGCCTTACGTGAGTTTAAGCACAGATGCGTTGCTACTTCTGAGATCTAAGTTGGACGCCTCAAATAAGTGACACTTATCCTACTCTTTGGACCAGAACATAGCAACACTTAACACTGTTGTGTGTTATTAAACAGAAATGGGTGTGGCGGTCGTGCTTCTGGAGTAAAACCACAAAGAGTTCTACTTTTAGTCGAATCACAAAGGGACTACCTTCACGAATTACATTTCAATCTCGTCATAAAGAACCGAACACACCCGGTCAAATGCGCACATTATATTTATTGGGACAAACTGACCAAATACAATTTATTACTCGAAGACCGAAAGAAATTCCGCGCCTAGTTTAAGAAGGTCGCGTCTCTAGGGACTGTGACTTATGCGTTTGGGTCTACAAAACTAACAATGCCAATATTTTATGGATTTATCATCGTTAAATTTTTCTTGTTAGCGATTTGTTCGTTCAGAAGGTATTCCAGCAATATTGTTAGCGATTTCCTGTTGAATATTTCTGTGTTATAATAACATAGCAGAATCGCGCCAAATATTTTTTCATAGTAATGTTTAGGTGCTGTATTCAGGTTTGAAGTGTGAAGAAACCATTAACGTAATGTTTCAAGCTTAGATGTATAGTAACGCATCTGGCATGACAATATTTTCCGTGTTAATGGTTAAATTAAATCAAAAATAAAATAAAGAGGCAGTATATTATATAAAAAATGAGCTTTATACTGTTTCGTGCTTAAAGACATTTTACAAATAAGAATATAATGAAGACAGAAACTATTAAAGTGAAAACATTCAAACTAGCTTAAAAAATTTAAATATGTATTATTACAAAATTAGCAGCATTCCTCATCAACGTCATTGGAATACAAAGGAATGTGACTTCACACAAATTGAATGTATGGATTATAAAATAACATTAAATTTCATAAGATATAGAAGAAATATGTAAAATTAAAGATAAAAACATACATGCAGCCGAACTTAAAATCTTCTTTTTCGAAGTCGGTTAAAAAACTTAGAAAACATTGTTTGTCGATTTCACTGAACATTTTGCGAATTCCAGTAGCGTACTGCACACAAATTTCATTCTATATTAAACATAACATTTAAATGCAAAGCCAGGGTAGGAGGTAATTAAGCTGGAGGAATGTACTGAAAATATTCTCAATTAAGCCCTAGTTTCTTTTACTTAACGCAATTTGGAGATTACGTGAGGAGTGGGATGAATTTAGCTAGTACTTAGCTGTTTGGTTGTAGAAGATTTTTTAATGGATTGGTTGCAATTGTTATGAGCGTGATTTTCTTTACATAAATAGGAAAGGTCTGAAACATACATGACACGCCGCTCCAATGTGGATTAGTGGAGGGAAATGGTAGTACCAGTATGGTTCAACAAGGGTGGCGCCACCGCCACACTTATTACTAGCGTAAAGTAATTCTTGCGTTTTAATGGAAGGGTGTGGTTTTTGGCTCACTTATATATAAGGTGGATTGCATGCTCCTTTGCTACTTCCACCTAATAAAAGAAAAGTGTAATAATAGAACCATTACGGTTCGAGTAAGGAGGTATCACTTTTAAATCTATTTCTAACGTGAAGGATCATGAGATTCGTTGGGTGCATTTGCCAGCTGACTTGAATACGAGGCGACCATCTTAGTCCTCAGGAATGGCAACGCATATAATCCTCCGTTATATATGGTGTGGCGTGGGTCATGGGCGGACAATTTATCATGGTTGTTAGCTACTTCGATGTTATAAAAAAGGGTACGGGTCAGAGGTCATCCCATATACAATGATAACAATCGAGAGCGATGGCTTAATCTACCTTGCGTAATAAATGTGTGCTTCTGTGCTATACAGAAGTGCACATATATTTAAGCTATTAGCGGTCACTCGTTCAACTAATTCCCTGTGCATTTTTGTTTTGATCGAAAGAGCTTTAATCTCACGGGTATATGTAAGGTTATTTTTTTAAATAACTGATAGCCAGGAACATATAAATGGAAAGTTACGTGAGGTTTTACGCCTCAAAACATAGATATATGAATATGTTTCTTACCTATATAAGTGGTTATTGCCGCTCAGGAACATCTATAATCAACTTCCTATAGAACAGGAGTTCTATCTGAAATCGATCGCAGATGCGTTGCCACTCCCGAGGACCAAGGTCGCGTCATATATAATATAACCTCGCAATGTATCTATAATTTCATTTCATTACATAAATAGATTTATTTCTTGCTTTAATAAAGACGATTATCTACAATATGTGTTCGTTCTTCATAGTGTTTGAGCAACAATCAAAATTTGCCGTTTTGTTACTGTAACAATAAACACTTTCCGGAAACAAGAAAATTACACCACTTAAACTTTTTTGCTTGTATTAATGAAAATGCTTTCAAATCTTGCTGTAATAAGCAGGCTAACTTTAAAATAACAAGTAAATGTTAGTTTCCACTTAAATCGTTCGGTCTGAATGAGTTCTGCAGTTGTAGTTGTACAATACACGGTGCTGAGCTAAACTTCAAGCCTTACCAAGCGGAACGGAACATAATTACGGAAGCGAAAGGAAACATTATATAAAAATATTTTTATAACCGCCCGCAATGCTACGCTCTTTAGCAAGGCTTTATAATTAATTTTAAAACTGTTTACACTAAAGAGCACTTACTAAAATTTGATTGTCTTCTTAAATCTGGGAAGTAATTAATTTATTTATTTAGCTAGGCCATACCGTTCCATTTACGTTTAAAAAATATATAACAAAAATTTCAATTATTATCACTTTTGATAGAGTAGATGCTCTTTAATAAAACGTAGACCAAATATTACTTCAACATAATGTATGGACTATAAAAATATAATTGTTTAAATTCCATTTTGTACTTGTTGATTTTAATCACGCAGACAAACAGACAGACCAGCAAAAATCGTGGAAAAAATTGAAATTTCTTTTATTACTTATTACTATCAGTCTTCCTAAGTTTTTTTTTATAAACATATGAGATGTACGCGTGTCTATGCCGAACTATATATGTTTGTATGATTACCGAATTATATATGTTTGTATATAAAACATCCAATATAAAAGGGGGAAAATTAATATCTGACAGAAATCTTTGCCATCATATTCACTAAAGTTAAAAATTGTATAAAAAAAATGTACCTAAGTTTATCATCTAAATAGCTTTATGTACATAAGTCAACTATAAAAATATTCAACAGATTTTAATGCGGTTTGTAGGCCTTCGCAATCTGTTTATTTAACATGTTATTAAGTCTGCAAATAAGTCTAAAAAGTATCATTTTCACTTTCATTTCAGTTCCATTTTAGCTGTCTATATTTGTTCAAAGTAATATAAATAGTTGCGAGAGATTTTAGTCGCAAAAGAATTTATACAACTAAAATAAAATCTCTATTTATTAAAATTTATCTAAATGTACGCCAAAATCTACAATTATGTTTTTAATTTGGTTCATTGAATTTTAGTTCGCTCATTGTATTTAATAGAACGATCATTACGTCAAAATTATTTAGTGATCCCGCGGAACGTAAACCCTGGACGAAAAAATGTATTATGTATGTTCAATATATAGCAAATAGAGACAGAAATTTGATAATTTACTATACTACTACTTTCAGATATAAGTAAATTCGACTATTTTTTCTAAGCAATAGGTCTGGAAACTAGTGTGATCACGTACCTAGATTTCGATTGTGTATCCACCGCTTTTTCAAACTTGGTTCCTAGCTCCACTTGCTGGTATGAATACGAAATCGTTTTTTACAGTTCATTTGATCTGTATTTACCCGACTGCGCCAGAAGGAACGTAATTTTTCTCCAGCGCATGTATGAATATATTCGTTTATTCATTTATTTAGTATGTTCTACAGCCCAAATCGCTTGACGGATTTTGACATATGAGATGACGTTGGATTCGTCTTAATAGTCACAGTGACATAGGCTATATAATTTTTCAATATGGTGCTCTGAATACAGAGTATATGGGGATGGGACGAAATCTTTTCATCAAACAATGAAAACCAGTTAATAGATTAATGTATATAGATAGCTTTTGGAGAACATCTGTGACCGTGAATCATTTTCTAATGATCTCTCCTTAAGTAGTAAGTCAGTTGCAGGAAGGTACTTACGTAGTCAGTTACAATTTACACTTACTGGCTGCGTATCTAGCCAAATCGAATTCTAAATAATGAACAAAGGCTTTGTTTAGACTTCTTGTTTTGAGTTGGATGAAATCTATGCTTAAAGATACACATGTGGTAACCAATGCTGCGCGTAAATCTGGAAGGATATATAGATTTATACCCTATCAGTTCTTTAGATTTGAAGCTCTATCAATTAAATTGCGTGAAATGAATCTATCAAAGCGAGAATTCTTGTATTTAATGCTGGTTAACAATCCTTTGTGGTTTGACTTCGGCGGTACCGACCGTTATACTTATTTATGCCTAATAACAGTATCAAGCGTTGATGTGTTCTGGTTTGAAGAGTATGGTAAGAAAGACAACTCATCCGAGGCGTTCCGGTTTAGTCCACAGGGGAAGCGCATCTATAGTCGACCTTAGGTTGAGTCTTATCTGGAGTGGGTCATCATACGCGTCCAAGGGTAGTTGTCACCTACGAGAACATGTTCGATTGATACTTCGTAATATACCATATTTCAAAAATTAAACTGATGTTAATTAAAGTAGAAACGATCAACCTATTGATTTATAAACAAAGCCTTTCACCCGTTAATTAAAAAACCCGGAAGAGATTACACAAAGTTCGGATACTCGGCTTCAATTCACAAATGTTTGGATTTGAATTTAAATTTTTAATCTCTTTGAAAGCGAAGCGGTGTAAAAATCCTTGTTTTCTAATAAAACCAAACAATGAATTCTTTTGACAACAAATAGGTAGATAGAAATTAGGTCGGGAGATTTGAATAAGTAATTTGAAGACGTAAGGTAAACATCAGGCTGAAAGGCGCCGGGATGATGGGATAGGGCCGGATTTGAACGGTCGCCCGAGTTATTGGCAATAGCTACGGTGACTCCGGGATAAACAGGATAGATTTTATTACGAGCAATATTAACATTATTGTATTAGTTTTTGTTTTGTTTTTACTTAAGAGTTATACGTAAGGGACATAAATAAAGGTTGAATCTAAGGATAGATTGACTGCAGCAGCGGCTCACGTATCACAATTTTGCTAGCTGTATCATTCTTCTTTGTAAGGTAAGGTGATTGGTTTATAAAGTATTATCTTTTTGTTTTAATAGTATGGAAGTAGCAAACGAGCACGCAGCCCACTTGATGGTAAGTGGCTACTGCCGCCCATGGACATCTGTAGTCAACCTTAGGTAAGATCAAAGTCTTACTTAAGGTTAGCCACAGATGCGTTGCTACCCCTGAGGACTAAGATGGAAAGCCTCGAAAAAGTATATCTCCCTTACCACAGCCTTCAGACCAGAACACAACAGCGCGTAGCACTGCTGTTATTAGGCAGAAATAGGTGAGGCGGTGGTGCTTCCGGGGTCGAACCACAAAGAGTTCTACTACCTTCATTACATCCTCATTTCCTCATAATTTCATCATACTTTACCTTCATTACCACATCTAAACATGGAACGTTCTTTTCACCCATCTTACTCCTCTGGTACTTTCACTTGCATTTGATAACAAGTGTATATGTGTAGACGTAACAATATGTCGTCAGGTAGACTATACGTTTTGGTATTTCAATTTCAAAACAGAATAGGACCGATCGTAAGGACTACGTCTTGATAAATGGTAAGTACAACAATACACTACTGTAAGTACAACTGAGATTAGTGCTGTTCTTTGGAACACCTATAATTACGTATACCAAAGTTAAACGTAACGTTGCATATATTTGTGCTATAAACTGAAAAGCATAGCCTCTGCCGATCTCTACAGAGACGCATATATCTTATACTACTCACACGCATGTAAATACATGCAGGGGACATAATAATATCTTCTATAATGCAATATTTTTCATCTCTATCATTTTCAAAGTTATCTTATATGGATATAGCTGCTGTCAAATTTATTTCTCTATAATTTTGGCAAAGGTAGATCACTCCAGGCGAGTTGATCATACTTGGAGCACCCCTGCTCAGAAAGTCTATGTTCCGAATTTGTATATATGCAGGATGTTGAGAAAATTTTGATAACGTGATTCAAAATGCAGTGGCACCATCTCTTGATGAGTTGCGGGAGGTTACCACGCCATGATCTCCTGTGTGGGTGCCATTGACATTCAATAACTAATACATAAATACCGAGACCCAGAAAAAAAAATCCACTTTCATGTAGAAGTTTGATGCGAAATTGAACCTGGGACCATTTGCGAGTCAGACCGGTATCTGACTACTCAGCCTCATCCGTCGCAATGCCCTAATGCATTCAAGTTCTTTTGACTTAAAAAGAGTCGCGTTTCAGTCTATTTGGATACGAATGACGAAATTTCCAGCACGTTAGAGATGAACCGGATTTGCTTAATCCCGTATATGAGCTCTGAAAGCTCTTCTGTAATTTCCATTTTGTTAAAAATTCAAATTCACTTTTAGATAAAAGTTTTAAATGTACTGAAAGTCGGCGCCATGAATATTCCTTTACACGCTGCATGAAAATGTCATGCTGACGTAGTTTTTAGGAGATAGCGTTGAGTAAATGTTTTGAAAGTATAAGTAATACTGTAAAACTGTTATGTAATAGTGCCTTTGTGGCATTAATTTTGGATTTCCACTGTGGAGGTCCGATAATATTTATGAACTTGGAATTTTATTTATGTAGGTTCAATTATATTTGTATATACAAAAGTATTAGGATCTCACATGCTTTCTGTCTAACTATTTATCACAGACTCCACAATACCTGTTACCTCTAAGGGTGTTCAATAATGGTTGAAGGTATGTTTGAAAATATGGCAATTTTAAAGCAAACAACAATTTATCTATATGGGTATAAATAACGAAATCCTTGTTTCAATTCTTTTTTTTTGGCTAACAAAAGAACGGGATTAGATAAAGATGTTTTAAACCCGTTGTAGTGTATGCGTGCAAAGTTATGGGCAACGGATGATGTAATAGTTAGAGTAATGATTTTCATTTTTACTTGCTTTAACGATGAATTCGATAGGAATCTTATTCTTGAGAGTTTTCTAAATTTTTGCATCGATCAATCCGCTAGGTATAATATACTAAATTATAAAAAGCGTGATACGTTATATCTATGAGGTAACCCTATTTAAAATCGTAAGCCCTAAAATCACGAAAACACATATTTCGACAATGTCAGTTACATTGTTAGCAATCGTATTGAATATCCTGAAATAATCAAAATACATGGTCACACCGATGATAGCACCCTCGGCGACTCTACAAAGAAATACGCGTTACTGAAATCACACCTTACCCCGACACCCACAATACGATATTTGCTACGTGTCACCTTATCATGGTGTTACTGAGTTTTACCCCAGTTCGTACCTTGTTATGAACCTTTCATAATATGATACCTATGGCGTCGTTCCTGAGAACTTTTGAGAATTGTTTATTTAATAAAGTTATCTATATATTTGTATAAAAGCAGAATGATACTCACTTTTAACTAATCTATCCATCGTCAACCCAGTTCCACTGCTAGGCACGTCTCTTCTCAGAATAAAGGTTTTAGGACCTAGCCTACCGCACTGGCTAGGTGCAGTGATAGACTTCATATATCCTGAAATTGTCTTTAAGAGAACCCTTAGATGTGTAGGTTTTCTCATGATAATTTTTTCACCGTAAAGCAGTGACAACAATTTTCTGATAGGTACATAATTTTTGAAAAA
>MOOZ01000752.1:326869-341907 GCA_002930495.1 Cecropterus lyciades | reverse complement strand
TCAAAATCGGGGTTTTTTTTCTAATGAGATATAAAATTTCGGTTAATGTATGTCACGTTACATTTCTTTTAAACGCGGGTGAAACCGCGAGCTCAGCTAGTCAGAAATAAAAATAAAATTAATTAAAATTTTTACTGCTCCAATTTTTTTAACTGCTGTTTTTTTACATTGATTCCTTCCCCCTTGCGGGAAGAATTTCGTAAATCTGTTTTTAGCTGACCTTTACTGCGCGGAAGAAACATTTCTACAAAATTTTTAAGTCTCTAGGTCTTACGGTTCCAGAGATATTGTAATAAATCAATACATAGATGGAAATTTCCTATACTTATAAAAATATTTAGCATATTATTAAATATTATTATGCAGCTAGATAACAAAATTTGATTTTTTTCTCTATAGTTAATGCCATGCGGAGCGGGCGGGACAGCTAATAGTTTATAAAAAGAAAACAAACACGATTTGTAACTAGCTGAACTATTAAATCGAAAATAATTTTCTGTAAGCCTATGAGGGTTGAAGAATTGAAGTTAAAATTTTTCGTCTTATATCTTTGGTTCGTAATCCTATTACATATCCGTGGCCAGCTTCTATGGTTTAGGAATTAAGTACACCTGCATCAGGTTTGAGGAATTGAAGGTCAAAATGTTCATCTATTTATGCTATCATTATGTATTTGCTTAGCAATCTTATTATATATTCGTAAGCACCAAATGGCTAACTCCTATGACTTAGGCTTTTATTACCCTGCATCATCAGGGCTGAGGAGTTGAAGGTCAAAATGTTCATCTCATATATTTGCTTGGTAATTTTATTACATATCTGTAAGCACCAAATAGCCAACTTCTATGGTTTAGGTTTTAGGTGACCTATATCATCAGCGTTGAAGAGTTGAAGTTCAAATTTTTCATGGTATGTCTCTGCTCAGTTATTTCATTATACATCTGTAAGCACCAAATGTCTAACTTCTGTAGTTTAGGCTAGCAGTACCCCTGCATCATCAGGATCGAAGAGTGGAAGGTCAAATTTCTCATAATATTATTTTGTCTTTTTCCAAGTCTTTTTCCAAGTTTCACGAGAATTGCGTCGGTAGAAGCTAAGTTATCTCAAATTCTCTAAAAACAGGAGGAGTGATGGTGGTTTCCACCCCATAACACCAAGAGTTTACCATACAAAATTGTGTTTTTCATTTTTTCCTGAAAATTTTTCAATTTCCATAAAATGGGACCAATTTTGAAACTGGCCGCATACAATGACGTTCAAACCGTGTCGGTCCGTAGCCGCATCGCGGAGTTCAGCGCGAACATACAAATAAAAAATACGTGCCGAATATATAACCTCTCTTCTGTTGGGAAGTCGGTTAAAAATAACAAATAATGATTACGTATGTACTCATTTTTACATGAGGCAACCGACTTATTAATAAACCTTTATCATCATTTTATATAAACTGCTGAGTAGATGTTACTCTGATGCTCTTGGCATCGCACCAGGCGTGGGGCGGACTTAATCTCGAATATCTAAAAGGTCAAAGATCGATATCGAAAAAGACTTAGCGTTCTGAAAATATCCGTAATCTTCTTACAATACAAGAGTAACTGCCTCTACGAAGATTCGGTAGATTAGAAGTAAACATTAAGATTGTAAAGGAAATTTATTCTACGGGAGAATTCAGTGAAGATAAGACTTCAGAAGTTTCGTTTGTTCAGTTTTATCTCCAACCAATAAATAAAATTGAAATTTGTGTTTGCAAATTAGTGTGTACTTTAGATTTTGGTCTGCTCGATCTTGATTTGATCATCGTCAAATCATCACTTATTTCAAAGTAATGATTTGTTCCTTATAATTAAATCTTTACAGTCAGAACTTGTTATTATCAAGGGAAGGAACTCTCAAATGAAAGTAAAAATCCATGAAGCTGTAGTACTAAAGAGTTCACTAAAACATAATCTTATGAGGTGTATTTCCAACAAAAGACATTAATTCTATCCGGTCATTTAAAATCAATTCCATGACCTCCATGCATAATCCTCGACATCGGCCTTAATTACGTAATAGCATCAATTTCTCCATGAAATGTCTTAGGTTCCGCTACATAACCTAATAATAACATCAAGACTCGCTCAAGACACCCCACGTTTGTTACTTCTCTTGCCAGAATTACTGTTTAAAATTTAAATCACAATATCTTATATAGTATATATATATATAAATTACATGACATGTTGTTTTTCCGCGATGAATTCCTAAACTACTAAACCGATTTCGATCAAATTTGTACACAGTGTGCAGTTTGATTTAACATGAAAGATAGGATAGCTGATTTCTATACAAATTACGTTATTCGTCCGCTATAGACTCCTAAACTATTAGGTATATAAGTAGGTATATAGTATAGGTATGTAACCGCGACTACGTCGTAATCTGTTGGGTGGTATTTCTGTTAGATGCTTTTAGGGCTCTATACCCAAAGGGCAAAAACGGGACCGTATTACTAAGACTTCGTTGTCCGTCTGTTCGTCTATCTGTCACCAAGCTGTATCTCATGTGTTAGGCAGATAGTTGATTTTTTTTACAGATGATGTATTTCAGTTGCCGCTATAACAACATATACTAAAAGCAGAATAAAATAAATATTTAAGGATACTCCCATATAACACACGTGATTTTTTTGCTTGATATTAATAACGGCAACTGGTAGATGCTTCAAATATTCACAGAATATTTAGTTATGTATATATTTATTTTTAAAATAAATAATGAAATCAAAATAAAATAAATATTTATTGGGGCTCCCAAGCAACAAATTTTTTTGCCGTTTTATGTAGATAATGGTATGGAACAAAAGAATGCATTGATTTAAAAAGTGTTTTTCCGATACTCAGATATATTATATGTTTGTTTACCTCTTGTTGGATATGGAGAAAAACAATACATTTTGCTACCAGACAACAACACTACATAAAATATTGTATACAAAGAAGTATTTAACAATTAAAATAATCATAATAATTTTAATATTCACTTGAAAGGTAACAAATAAAGGTAGTTCCACCAAGATTTAACATAATAGATTAAACATGTTTTGCCAAATTTGCATACAAATTGATACATATGTACATACATAGGCGGTCTAAACATAACCCTCCTTTTAGCAGTTGGGTAATAAACCCAAATATTTAGTACTTAGAACCATACCGATTTTTTTAATGCCCAACGAAGTGGACACGGGTCTGCTAGTTAATTTAAATTTTCTAGTAGCCGAATAAAACAAAACAATAAAATGTAACCTTACACATTTGAAAAGCATTACCCTGCGTTTGACCTGGGTAATGAAGTCAGATTCGGATAACAAAGATGTTACAGTTTATTAACAAACAAATTTATTTTACAGACAAACTGAGCTTTGTCGCACCGAATTCATTACTGGAACATTAAAATTCATTTTCCTGTTCCGCCCAATTAGGCGTTTTTTCTATGGTATCTTTTTAATTACATTTGACCCAAAAAGTGACTAAGAAAATCTTCAAAATGATTAATTGACAAGTGTTGGTCTTTAGGACGTACGTATGTATATAGTTCAGTGATCAAATTTTGTTGCTTTTATCGTTGAACAGATATGTTGCTACCGTGATGACTTAATTGGAACGCCTCGGGTAAGTATGGGTAAGAATGTTCTACGTTTAAGTTGTTTACGACCCACGTGGGGGGGCGGTCACCATACCGGTCTGTCAGGCAGTGAGCCCCGGGTTCGGTCCCTGGCTAGACAGACATCTGAATGATGAGTTTAGATTTCTGTTCTAGGTCTGGGTGTTTGTGTATTCGTCTTTGTGTGTCCATGGTACCCACGACACAGGAGAAAATCTTATTGTGGGGCTATGAGTGTAGAAATCGTTTATGTTTATGTTTCTCTTGCCATACCCTTCAGAACAGAACATATAGCGCGTAACACTGCTCTTATGAAGCAAAAATAGTTGTGACGGTGGTGCTACCGGAGTCGAATCATTACTATTACCTACCATTTGTAATGTTTTCACAATTTATCCTACCTGATTATTATAATCAGGGTGGAAAAAACATTGGTAATAACTCATTACTTTTTAATTGATTTAGCAAAACATCATGTTTGTAGTCCATCTGACGATAATACGTGATCGTATGTGAAAAACTGTAATCAACTGAAGTTGACCACTATCGTGTTGTTATCAATTAGGGACTAAATTAAGACATCTTATTCTGATATGAAACTGTCTTGCGACATTCGTGTTTGATGATGAAAACAAAAATAATTGTTGTAATTTCGTGCATATGAGCACATCGTTACATCGACAACAAATGAAGTATTATTCTCTGTCGATGTCGTTTTTAAATTTCTATAAACACATAAAATAGAATAGGTTTGAAGTAACCCATTTTGACAACAATTTTCTACCGTTTTACTTTGACTTTCTATTCAGCACGAGAGCGGAAGCTCTGAATAAAGTAATATTGTCGACGACAGATGCATTCAAACTTACCGTCTTCTCTGATAAAATATATATGTACTTCTCTAACAATTTGTTACGGCACCAACATCGGAGAGAAATATTCAAATGTCAAGTGCCCAAATACTCGGGAACGTAAAGATCTACGGAGGCACGGAAGGTATAGTAGAATGGTAAGGCCATGAAATACGTCGATATAAAGAACCACGAAACGAAATTATGTAAATCGGACTACTGGTTCTTGCGTGATTGAGTGACACACAGACACACAAATAGGGGAGAGGTGCCATGAATGGAACAATTTTATGTGCACTATTTTGAGCAAGATCTCACCATCTCATTTTTATATATTAGTATAGATAATCGCTCTTACCTAACAAATGTGTAGTGGCCCACTCGTCGAGAATAAGGAAATGTGTGACGACGTTTTCCGTAATATCGCCGACACGTTTCCTGAACGACAGAACACAGCAGCTAATTGTATACCATTATACTAATTGTGTACATTCACTGTAATGGCCAGCATAAAAACAGGAATACGGGAACCTTGACAAATATTATGGGATGTTATTTTGGCGTGAATTAAGACTTTCCACGTTGTAAGCTGGAGTTTGAATCTCTGGGGATTAAGCTCGTTCACTGCTGTTACTCGTTTTTTTGGATTCCAGTTAAACGTTTGAACGAGTATCTGCTCAGTAAACTCTAAAGGTAAACACCGCAAAAAAGTAGACATTTAAACGATTGACAGGCTGATAGGTAATAGTAATACTCAATCTTCGCGGATATCATTGCTTGGAGCCCCAAAATTATGAGGTTGATACAGATCATGGCGGAACCCATGTCATGGAGAATGATTTTTTTAAGTTTTCAATATTGATTTCTAAACACCTTCTGAATATCAAAATTATTTAAGAAAGTTTCAATGTTGACTTCGATTAAGGCTTATAAGATTACAAAAGTTTATTTTTATTTTCATCTCTATCTGTCGTCATGTAATTATCATTACATTGCAGGTTCATCAACGTCAGTTCAGCCATTCACATAAAATATGTTTTCACCTCGTCAAAATAACTTTATAAATATAGAAATACGAGTACTTAAATAATTTTATAGATTTGTAAATTTATCAAAGTAATGATTAATCGGTGTTGTCACGGGGTGCCAATTTATCTAACCAATAGAAACAGAATCCCTGCCAGCCTTCCCTCTGGCGGCAATCGGCCCAATATTAATTTTACCTGGCGATAGCCATTTCCACTTGACATCCTTCGCGTCGAATGATTAGGGTCGCTAGATAGTTGTAAATGGGGTTTATTAATTAGACAATTATCGGTTTATAAACAAAGTCTTTAAAGCAAAGTTTACTTGCTTATAATAAACAATCAACAAACTATTATATAAATTATATTAAGTCTACAGCGAGCATGCAGTCTACCTGATGGTAAATGGTTACTGCCGCCCATGGACCTCTGTAAACAACTCCGTATAGAATAAGAGGCTCTATCTACTCGTAAAGTAAATCACAGATACGTTTCTGCACCCGGAGGATTACGTGGTTATTCATATAAAAAGTGGGCCCCTCCCCTGAAGCCTCCTACATACGATGAATGTCGACAGATGACTAATTAATCATGTAAATTTTTAAGAAGATAGTGTGGTAGTATGAAATTCGACCTTTTACGTAGGAACTCGAGATTTGAAACAACGAAATTTGCAATTATGTGCGTGTTAAAAATATGTAGTTTAATAATTTATTTTTGTAAGAGAATAAGAAGATGTTCCAATTTAGTCCTTAGTTGTAGCAAGTACGTTGCGATTAACACCGAGATCTTAGTAATTCTGAGAGATCTATCTTCTCTTATTACATTCATGCATACTGTAGTATTTGAAAATTTGAATTACAGGATATCTAAGCTTCCATGTTACGTTTTATTCTTACCGCGTTATTTAGATTCACATCAGTCGTGACACAAGTCAAGTTTGTTTTGTTACTATGCTACTCATTTAGAATCATTGATTTACTTAATTAAGTCTTTAATTTAAAAATTGGTGGAATACAATAATATTTTAACACGTTTTTATTAGCTTGGTATGTAAATATCTACATACATATCCATGTAACGGAATCGTTGAACGTGACTTTACGCATTAAATCGTCGGTTTGAGTTGAAACTTAGCACACTTATCAAGGACCGCTGACAACAAAAGTTTTTTATCTATCTCAACAAAATCTTCTATCAATCTCAAGTACGCCACGCGTTTTACGTTTTTTTTTCTTAATCACTCTATTTTCTAGTCTAGTTCTTTTTACCTTCTAGTTTTTTTTACCTTTTAGAAAATTATTTTTAACTTATAAGTTCAGCTAGTTACGAAAGCGAGTTGTTTTAGTTTTTAAAACTATTTGCTTGAGTTAAGCTATATTATTCAGACTTTGTTAAGATACTAGAGAATACCCGCGTGTTTATATCTACGTGTAGAAATTAAAAATATGTCTAGGAAACAATAATAAATTGTGAGTAATCAAAAATTGTAAGGTATTTAACATACTAAAAACATAGTTTTTATTTAAATGTTGTATTACATTTATTAGTTATTTATTACCCGCTTATTGTAACTTATGATACTTTTACAAAAAAACACAACAGATAAACAAGCACAAATTGATAATAATTTTGAAATAACTGACACCTAACAACAATTAAAATGTTGATGTGGAAAAAGATGTAAATTATAAAATAGAATCCCCTCTTAAATCATAAAGATAATAAATTGAATATTGAACCGACTGAATTATTTAACAAAATAAATCTCAACACAAATCCAAATACGGAAATGTACTGTTTACATTCCACGACCTGTAGAGGGCGTGGGAGCGGGATGAAAATGCGACAACCGAGTTCTGTTTGCATATTCCACCCCTATATTTACCTGTCGATGTCAGAAGTATGGAAGAATGTATTTCCTCTTTAGGAAAAATGTCGAGTAACTTACAGGATAACCATTTGTCTGTTGCCTGTGTAGTTTAAAGTTCATTCGTAGAAAGTAAAAGGTGGTAGATCTCTTTGTAGTACGACTGCGAAAGCACCACCGCCACACCTATTTCTGCCTATTAACAACGTTATACATTAATGTGTTCCGGCCTGAAGGGTGTTGTAAGGGAGATATACTTTTTCGAGGCATTCCAACTTAGTCCTCATCCCTGAGGACTAAGTTGGTCTGTCTGTGGGTAATCTCAGGTTAAACTGATCTTATCTGATGTTGTTACACATGTCCATGCGCTGCAATTGTTACTTACCATCAGATGGACTTATGCTCGTTTGCTACTTCCATATTATAAAAAAAAAAACAAAAATCATGCCTTCTAAATTATACAAGAAACAGACGAAACACATACACCACTTACCATCAGATGGACTGATGTTCGTTTGATAGTTCCATGTTATAAAAAAAAAAACGAAGATGATGCCTTTTAAGTAATGAAAAAAACAGACGAACATCGGAACATGCCGGAGTACGAGTTAAATACGTTTCGCAAAAACCACCATTGTTGACGTTTTTGCTCATACATTGCAATGTATTTTTCAGTTATGGGTGGAAACGTCAACAATGATTGATTTAAGGAAACGTAATAAACTCATACTGTGCATATTGATCGGTGTTTGTTGTTTAATATGTAGAAATAGTCAAATAACACGTTCCAACTTTCAGCTTATGGCCATTGTCACATTATATTTGTACCTAACCATAAATAGTAATAGTACTTACTTACTGTCTTCAGCTTCGGGGCGTCGAGATCTGCATATTTGTTCGGGTCTGATTCTAGCCTAAGAGATCTAAGTGCCCTGTAGTATTCCTAATATAAGAACTGTTGCGTTATGTATTAAAATGGAAACTTAAGGCAAATCAATTAAAGATTTTTTCAGAAGAGTTACATCCTCCTAAAATATCCTTACTGCAGGATGTAGGTATTTATAAACTGTTAAAATTTATCTTGTATATAAATAATTCCATCATGGTGTACGGTAGACATGATTGAAACCTTTCCTAAATAATAGAACATAAAAATATATTGATTTGGAGTCGACAACATATATGCGCAAAATTCCATATACCACTCGGATGCCATCTTGCATTCCTTAAAGCCGATTCACGTTACAATAGAGATAAACTGCCATCTAGCGGCGTTATTAACCTTATATAGTTTTGATATATTATACTAGATGGCGTTACAAAATTGTACCTCGCATTTCTGCATCACGCTGCTGCGCTGTTGAGAACGCGTGTAGGTTTGTATAAATATGCTCGGTATTTGAATTTGGGTGTCGCTAACACTGGGACCAGTTTATTAAACTGTAAACTGGCTACTACAAGTGGTGGCGTCTAGCGAACTGGCAGCTTTTACGAGTATCGGCCTCTAAGTCTAAGATGTAATAACTTTTAGTTGATTATAACTACAAAAATATCTACCTACATTTTGTAAAAGATTATGTATGAGTCACATTTCAACCGAGCGAAGCCGGGTTTTCATCTAGTATAAAAATGAAGAAGAAAAAAGAACCAATGTGGTAGGATGTCTATTCATCATTTCTTCGTTATTTTTAAGGTATAAGTCAAAAACCTATATAAACGCCTTCATATAGAATTGCATTATATATTAAAGCGAGTTATAAACGAGGAAAATAACACGAAAAGCTTGTTGATCAAACAAATTCAAGACACATTTTTAGCGGCGCAAACTTAAATAAAACGGCGTTTATATTTTATAACTTTTATATTTTTGAGTAAATATTTGTCGACATCACCATTCATTTAAATTGAGGAAAATGTTCACAACCCCGCATTTAGGGGACGTGTTGTTTGTGTACAAAGATGACATGTGACTCCACTTCCTTGTTATACAAAAATATTACCGGGACATGTTCTGCTCAAACCATTATGTCGAGTGGGATTTGGGGATACTGGCGTTTAATCATGACATAATAAGGAAGATTTATTTTATGCTACATTAGAAGCTAAGAACAGATTTTTTATATCAATGAAATGGCATTGAAATGCATATTATGATAATTATGGAGTGAGTTAATAAAATACATTGACAAGAGTAACTAAGAATTTAGTTGATAGACATAATTGACTCTCTTGAGTTTCCGTTCATTGTTTTGGAGCACTAGGTTTTTGTTTTTATATTATTGTTTATTGTTATTATATTTGGAATGATCTATGAACTATTTGCATAAATACAAAATAATCTATACATATTATTAAATATAAAAGCAGACTTCGCCGAGTGCCGTTCTTGTATCGATAAGATCATATGCCAGAGAAACAGGGCTCGGCATGGAAACGCGGAGGCCCGCAAAGGAGCGGTGCATTACAATGGTACAATCATCGACCGTCTATAGTCTTTAATAACTTAGAAATTAAGCATTGTTGTGTAATTTGAAAAGTAGAATAAAAGTACTACAACATAGTTTTGTTTCGCATTCACTGCACCTATTATAAGTAGCTTTTTTTTGGCGGGATGGTAAAAAATCGTCTCTTCCTGCATTTTTTACCTATTAACAGGCAACATTTTTCAAAATTATATAAAACATATTCTAACTCTGAGAAGATTTTAATCATAATATGTCATATGTTGTATACTGTCAACCCACTTAGGCTGTAGCGCGTGCTAAAGAAATAGATATACATTCATATAAACATACATACATACGGTTGAAAAAGATTACCCTCCTTCTGACGCACTCGGGTAATCATCTATCCATCCATCTATCAGCCTTTTGAGGTCCACTGCTGGACATAGGCCTCCCCTAATCGGCGCCACTCCAACCGATCCTGTGCCTACTGAATCCAACGGTTCCCCGCTGTCTTTTTCAGGTCATCGGTATCATTCGGGTAATAAAAAGTAGGAATTATTTTATGGTGGTCAAAATATATATCTAGTCGATTCAAACCAATGATGCCTCAATCCACTTAATTATGGATCCTAAATAAGCTAAGTTAATTATACAGTGGTTTTAAAATAAATTTAACTAATTATAACTGCTGTGCCAAAGTTGTGAACGATGGATTAATATAAAAGTTTTACTTTCTACATTTTGTAAACCTAATTTTACAGTTTAGACATACAGCGTTGAAGATTATATTCGTTATCTTAAACAAAATATGTACATAAAACACTTAAATTAATATGATTATGTATTTTTCAGTCGTCTAAATGAATTAATATCACATTGAATTAGTATGAAACATTGAACGTAATACTAATGAGAGAACAGGAAAATAATTTCCTACGAAACGTACGATTGTTGAGGAAAATGTTAAGCCAAATAGCCATTATTTATGGAAGAACAAACTGCCATAAAGCTCACATGGTGTTAGAGCCTCCCCACATAATACCGTGACTTGAACCGGTGGATAGATACTTGTACCCAACGGCATGGGAATTTATTCGTATCAACTCTTTATGGATGGCATCACTAGATTTCGAGTAAATGTGGGGAGACCCTAAAGCAAATCTCGCAGCCCATGAGCGTTTGCAACTACTTTAAAATTAATCCCATGTTAGTAACTTTTAAGGGGCGTACGAATTTCGTTTGAAATTTAGTTACATGTGATTAATTTTTAAGTAGAGGGAGAAATACGATTATCTCATCTGATGGTTCAAGTAGGATACGTGTATTTCTTTAGTGGTTCACAAAGTATACCTTATAAGAAAGATAGTAAATAAGTAATAAGTACAAACTTACTCTTAAATTAAGAACATATCTATAAATTAAAAAAAAAAATAAAACAACGAAAAATATATCATACGAATTAAAATTTGTCGACTTGCATAGCAGAGCATATACCACCCGATCTGACACGCAGTGGATGCCGGGTTTGATGCTCGGCCAGACAAATATCAGAATAATGAATATTTCTGGATAATTATGCTTTCGTCTTAGTTTTTTTCATGTCAACTAGCATGAATATGAATGAATATAAAGTGTTAATGGTATACGTATTGTTATTCTTATTAAATGTAAAAAGCTTTACATGTATAAAATACTCATTTTTCCCCGCGGTTTCATTCGCTACTACATACGAAAAACAAACAAACAAACATAGCGTGATGTTATAAAACCTTCCTCAATAAATGGACTATTATACATAAATAAATCGGTTCCAACCAGCAATTCCTGAGATTAGCGCATTCAAGCAAACAAAAAACCCCTTCAACTTTATAATTATAACATTAGTATTGATTTTAATTAGTTACAATTTTCTGTAATCCTCAAGGAAAACGTATGTAACGTAAGCCTGTGTGCAACTAGGCACAAAATGTAAAGATGATAAACGTTTCTTTTAACTTTAAAGTTTCCAGGTAATTTTCAGTTGAGGGGAGAGACCGCGGACAAACTAATTTACAAGAAATTCGATGTAAACTTGGGAGCCATAGTTTCAAGAAACCGAGTGTATTGTCTATTACAGAAACAATGCA
Organism: Cecropterus lyciades; assembly: GCA_002930495.1. Lineage (NCBI taxonomy): Eukaryota > Metazoa > Arthropoda > Insecta > Lepidoptera > Hesperiidae > Cecropterus > Cecropterus lyciades. The sequence continues at coordinate 329,943 of MOOZ01000752.1, read as the reverse complement.
AATAAGAGAAGTTGTAAATGCAAACCGTAATAGTTCTACAAAAGTTTGATATCTTACTACATATCTACTATTTTGTATGCACATTTGATATGAAGATAATATTTGAAAAGGTGGTAGAATCAGTGTAGTCGAACCGAAGAGGTACCACCGCCACACCTATTTGTAGTTGTTCTGTGGTTCCTGGCTCACTTATACCTAAGTCGGCGATCTTAGTCCTCGGGAGTAGCCACGAATCTGTATTATCCTTCAGATAGAACCGCCGTTCTACATGAAGTTGCTTACAGATGTTTGTGAGCGGCAGTGTCCACTTAACATCAGGTGGGCCGCAAGCTCGTTTACATTTTGATAAAAAAAATATATAAATAATCTCTGCAATTATTGTTACCCCTAAACAGTATAAGTTGGAAATTTGAAACAAAATACAACAACGCCTAAAAGTACAACTATAAAGGGGATTAAGACGTGGTCGTGTTACTTCCGGAGTATCTTCAGACGGAACTCCTAGTTTATGAAGTTGCTTAGAGTTGTCCTTGAGCGGCAGTAACCACTTACCATCAGGTTACTGCATACACGTTTCCTACTTCAATCTGAAAAAAAAGAAGTGGTCACTGCCCATTTACATTCGTAACCTAGACCCACTATTATCACCCATGAGAATTAAATCAATGGGGTTATTTTATTATCTTACTTTATTCTTAAAAGCCTTATTCAGAACCAATACACCGTTGTTAAGAAAAAGATAGAGTAAAGAAGAAAACGCCGCCGTGATACCTTAAGGAGTAAGAGGTTTCATCAGGACTCGACTGTCACCGCGGGGCAACATCGCATCTGTGACCTACGACAAGCATGTGTATGCACATGACTAAAGAGCCTTATTCACTACAGGTTTAGATAATAAATAAATAAATAATAGAAGGCATTGTGTACAGATTTATGGTATAGATTTTAGTGACAATGCGTGCGATTGTAAAAAATCACTCTCATTAGTTTACCCACACGCGTTTAAAGAAGCATGACTTGACGACCCGCGTGGCGGAGAGGTTACCATACCAAACTAACACGCAGTGGGTCCCGGGTTCGATCCCCGGCCAGACAGACCTCTGAAAGATGAGTTTAGATTTCTGTTCTGGGTCTGGGTGTTTGTGTATTCGTCTTTGTGTGTCCATGGCACCTACAACACAGGAGAAAATCCTACTATGGGGCTATGAGTGTAGAAAGCGTTTAAAAAAGATTTTGATATTACATTATTCCTTTGAGTGTAAGTAAGCTGCAAAAATGTTTTTTAATACCTCCGACCGTCATTAACGCAATTAGCGCAGTAATCTTGGACCGTGTAAGAACCTGCTTCAGGCGGTTTAGTAGAAGCAGAACACTAATGGTGTAACACAGTAATACATCGTTAGTGAACTCCAATATCGAGAATGTTCTAGGTTAGTTAATAGTTTAGTAAATTACAAGATACTTAGCAAATATGGAGAAACTTATATTGGAATTTCAGCGTTTTTGTGATAGCAGATGGTGGCAAGAATGGTGGTAAGAAATTCGGTCCTTCTATCGTAGGATACGGGGTTGTAATCCCAGACACGTACTTCATTTTTCAAAGATTTGTGAGTATTAGAAATTTATTAGTTTCATTTACTTTAGGGCAAAGGAAAAAATCAGGTTTGTAAAGTATATCTAAGAGAGCTATATTTCTAGGAAAAGAAAGTGTTGTGTCAAGTGTTTGAATTTCTCCACATGTAGTTATTTAATAAATGTAATTGAAGGACTATAAAAGCTATAGTGTTTCCATCGAAATTATTCCTTAAAGTTAAAGGGTTAAGTGGTAGAAAGCCATGTTATTTTTAGATTTAAAATTTATTACATTTTATCATTTTATTGTATCTTGCATCTTACTTTATCTTAAACTCATAATCTAGGAAATGGGTAGCAGCAATGTCCGTACTACAGAAAACATAGTAAGATCTTTGTAACACAAATATCTCCTGCGATTTTAATAATTGCAAGAGGTATTGCTAGGCGTAGTGACTATGAACAAAACCTTAGTTTAACTATTAACAAAAACATTAGGGTATGCCTGTTTACCCTATGGACCTAATAATGCTGATGGATGACTCTATCTTAATCGGTCACTACGTAAATATTATCAAATTATAATCAATGGTATATTATAACTTGATATATATAAATCTCTTGCTAAATACCTGAAATAAAAATGCACCCACATCTCTGTACAAGGTGTGTGTTCAGTCTCATTAACTACTATGTTTAAGAGACGTATCAAGATGGAATTATTTACTTTTAAGACTTCCCAGACAAATATGTGCACGGGTAAAATAATTTCTTACGTTACAGTATTTGCAAATACTCATATAAATTTGAGAAACTACGGAGAAAATGGTAAAACTTCAGAGAAATTTAAATTTTATTTGTTTCAATATATTATGAGTACGTTTCGTATATTCTCAAATGAAGTTTCATGACATGAACTATATTATTTTTACGTTCGCATAAATTATAAGAGTTTCAAGAAACTTGGTCAAACCACAAACAATGTGTTTGTGAGCGAACTTGTATGAAATATGCTTCCTCCAAGGATATCTTTGTGGTCCATTTAAGTTTTTTTACGACTAAAGTTAACCTTTGGTTCTATTGCAAACGATTAAGATAATATTTTTAAGACTAATTTCAACAATTTGGCTTTATGATGCAATTAAAATGAACTTCAGTATGATTATGTACATCCTTATGTTGTATTTTTTTAGAACATATTCCTATAATGATTACAGATATAATTCAGTACTCAAAATGAGAAAGCTTCGCGCTGATAAATCGCTATTTGATTTATTTAACATTGATAACATTATTTTAATGTTTTGAAAATAGCCAAACAGTTACGGTGCAAGTGTAGGGTGAAAAGAAAAAGTCCATTCATTATTTTCACCTATATTTACTATACACGAATATTAAAAGTATTTACAACAAGATAAGAACGAACTAAAACCTTGTGTCGTTTTAAAAGTCAAATCCATATAACAATAGATTTTCTTCTCTTGTCCAAAACTATTATCTTC
>MOOZ01000752.1:298387-317101 GCA_002930495.1 Cecropterus lyciades | reverse complement strand
TACGTTTATTCCTTTCAACCTTAACTTTCGCTATACTCAAATGGACTATATTCTCAAATCAATTTTTTTTTATTGCCGTCTTATCCCTTGGAGAGACGGCACATGACTTTCTCCGGACATCACGAACTTTTACTACGCTACTAGTTAAAACACTTTGCTACAATACCAAAAATATTGTAACAAAGTTTGTTCAATCTACATTACAGAAACTCATTACTAAATATTATCTCAACAAAACAACAACAATGCTTACCATACTTCGTCTACAATGAAACGTTTCCAGGTAACCATTAGCGTATATCGTGCATTTAATCATGACGTGATGCAAACTATTTAATTCCTTATTCCCTACCAATATAGTTGAAATCATCCGTATACTTGAACAACTGAATGCACCACCGGCACCAAGTATCGCTTGCAACTCCTAATGTAATCTGCTGAAACGACGCCCCTTCCAGTCATTGCTGGCTACACAATAGAATACTTATCTATTCATTGAACACTAATTTACTATTACGTGCATGTCAAACCTCTGTAAAGCAGTGTTGGATATCTACATGGGTTAAATTCTCGTCTACTGAAGCAATTCTTGGTAATCTCATGCATATTTCAAAGGCGTGTAGTATTGGTTATTTTGAATCTTATGGGTTCATTTATAGGAATCACATATCGTGTCTTAGTGAACTGTGAGTATTATTCTAGGTCGAGTGGTCTGCGGGCGAACGTTGGTATAATCTGGGAAGTGTTCTGTAGCGTGTACTGCACGGATAGGAACAATAACTGGACGATATTGCTACTGTTTTTATTAAAGTTAGAAAATAATACTGGAAGTTGTACTGCAATACTGTTGGAGATATCAGAACGCTTCGAGTTGCAGTTTATTGATATTGTATAAAATAACATATGGTCTTAAGTTAGTATTGAAAGAATAAAACCTTTCGTTAAATTAGTAACATCTGCCCAAGGGTAACTTGTTTCCCATACACAGAATTGTGAAGTCAGTACTAACATTGCTTATTTAGACACAGGTGCGTTGCTATCCCTGAGGGCTAAAATGGAACGCCTCGTATAAGTACATATTTCTCCATTACCACACCATTCAAACTAAAACAAAGCAATGCATAATATTGCCGTTTATAGGCAGAAATAGGTGTGGCGGGGTCGAGCTACAAAGAGTTTTACCACCTCTACATACCTGTTAATATATTTACTTCCATTCTATTTAAAACAAATTTATTATGGACAGAAGAAGTGTAGGGAAGCAAAATTTAAGTAGTATTATAAAAGTTAGTAATCAAGACCCCATGGCAAATCCACCAGGTTGTTATTTAAAAGATCTACCTCGATTTCCATAAAAATGTTCATCTAAAGGTAAAATTGTTGGAATTCTTCTGAATGGTAAATCCAGTGTAGTGGATTATTACAGCTGACTGCGGCCATTTTGTTGCGAACTGGGGCGCAGATACTGACAACAATGAGATGCTTTCTTTGCTCAGATTCTGACATTAAATTGATATTTCGATTCATTACAACACGGCTGGAGGGATAAATTATGTTAGAAATTCATATATTAAAATTTGATTTTGATTGCCAAATTTAATATCTATTCATATCAGCATAAAAGTAACTCGTACTTTTATGCTGATATGAATTTTAATATAATTAAAGCGAAAATAAGTCTGCCTGTCTGTCTGATATGGTTTAATGGGATAGTTTAAGGCCTGGGGATGAAGATTATATACTTTTTTAAGTTTTTGTATATTACTTTTATTTCAATTATTAATAATACAGTTGTGAAAAATACATTTTTGAGCGCTTATAAGCCCTAAGATAACAAAATCATAATACACGTTAAAATATTAGATAATTGCATTTTTAAAGAGCTCGTTTGTACGTGTGTATATTGGCGTAAAACTATATCATGTTAATAAATAATTAGTATACGCTGATATCTATTCGGTCCAATATAACGTAATTAAATCCAGCATTGCATATTACAAGATAAGAAATTCTACACTGAATCAATCCAAAAAAAGGTTTTATTAAATTGAGGATCTCAATCTAATTAATTATTATTTTTAAACGCAAAATTGCTTTTCTGAAAAGTTGAAAATTTGAACAATTTGAAGATTTGCTGAAGCAGAATTGATGAAAATAATAAACACAATAATACAAAGTATGACAAACTTGTACCAAGTATCCAGATCACAAGTAAAGTGACAGTTTGAAAAGGCATTTTAGCCAATCACGACAATCTAACGAGGAACACGACTCAAAAGGAAAACAAAACAAAAGCAACAAATTGAGCCACCGGAATTCTAAGTATCAACGTTTAGCTCATCCAGTCCGAGATAAATCACAAATTGGGTGGAGATCAAAGCTTCGAACGAGCGTTGGAGGAATTATCTGAATCTGTGGAGTCCAATCGCGCGAGTGGCGAGTGATAGCGACGCGCTAACGAGCCTTGGAAGACCCGATTGCGCGCTTTGTGCCACATTGCGAGACGGTTTTTGCTTTTATTTTGGTCTCTTGTCGCAATTTTGTCACTCGTCTTTTTAGCTTGAATGATCGAAATGAAATTCTCACTTCAATGTTGTTTAAATATTTTTTTTTTAGATTTTCATGTGAGACATCAATAGGAGTACGTAAACTTGATTATTGGCGTGAGGATCGCCACACTGTATTTATTTTTGCGCCATCTGTTATACATTTTCGAAACTATTAAGTTTCGAACAAAACTAAGCAGGCTGCAGTGTTAGTTTGACTTAGTAAGGGGTACTGTTTATAGATGGCATTATTTTCATTATGCTATATATGTAGTTCCTGTCGCTATCTTTTCTTTTATGAATATTACTTTTACGAACATGATGTTTTACATCTGCTAGGCGTCCCGTGACGGCAATTTTTTAAAGTTTCAGTCTGAATAAATACTAAAAAAATTTAGCATTTATTAAAGTGATTAAAATAGAATTGCTCAAATTTATGTTGTAATTTTTATTGTCTCACGGTTTAGGCGGGTTTTTTTTTTATCTTATTGATATAGCAAACAAGCAAGCAGTCTACCTGATGGTAAGGGGTTACTACTGCCCATGGAAATCTGTAAGCAATATCATATTGAACAGGGGCTATTTGAAGTCGGTCACAGGTGCGTTGCTACTCCTGAGGACTAAGATGGTCGCCTCATATATAAGTGATCCGGTGATGTAGTGCCTTTTACTAAAACAAATCACATTTAATTTGCAGTTCCCACGATTCTATATTTCATCCGATTGCTTCATATTTTGTGACTGCAAAATGAACTATCGCAGACTAATTTTATGTTATATATGTATGTACGCATTCTACGTATGTGTGCGAGCTGCGCCTCGCGTCTCATTTCCGTTTATTAAATCAGTATGCTTCCGACTAAGGTGGTAGTTTGTTGTTGCGCTTGCGCTCCCGTAGCTATACACATACTTAATACACATCACTTTAATACTAAGAATATATTTTGGAGGACAGGTAAGTGTATCAGTAAGTCGTTTCCAGATCGTGTCGTCGGCAGCAAAGGCAATAGGTTATTGCGTCCATTGTTCCGCGTCGCGACATCGCCCTCGTTCCAACACGAGTGTCTCACTTTGCTCGATTCACTGCCATTTCAAAATGATGCTGAAATATCTACCCATTGGGATGAAACGTGAGATGTAATCGCAATTGTTTATGTATTACAGTACTCACTTTTTTCATGAATCGTTAAATTACTAAAGTTTCGGCTCGGGATGCCAAATCTCTTGAACGCATTAATTTTTGGTATTATTCGGTACCTATTTTTACTTATTTCAAAAAAATCCCAAAAATTGATCTATTTTTTTGTTTGTTGTTCTATGTAATTCTTGTTCTAATTTCTATAATTAGACTATTCAGATTCATTTAAGCTTCGTAGTCAGGGCTTATAACAACCTTGTAAATATATTTTATTTTTCTTGATTGTCGATTACTAAGTTGTTTTGGTATTCTACTTGCATTTATTTTTCATGTTAACACACTTTTTATATCTATTTTCTATGGTACCACCATCGAGATGTCTATAATTTATATATAGAATCTAGATTTTTAAGACAATTTTCGTTATAAGGCTCGAAGGTCTCAAGGATACAAAAGCTTGTTATCTGCTTCAGTGACAAATAAAATTGGAATTCCAATAACGTTATAAGAACAAAAACTGTCGACTGTGCAGATTCAAGCTATCTATTCCAACAATTCTATTAGGCAGTGAGTTTCATTTCCATAAAGACTAGATGAGAAGTCGAATTGAACTGAAATTAGCTTTACGCTCTATTAAGTTTTCACAAATTTATTATGGAGAAAACTTATTTATGTATTTATATTATGGCCAAACTGATAATTCGTCTCCTTTTAAACCAGTAAGAAATAATAAATAATAATATAAATTTTTAAATAACATTTTTTTTATTTCACAAAAAGCAAATCCTGCGATAAAAGACCTCGTTAAGACAACTGTTTAACTAGTAGGTACTTTTTACTTAATCGTTTGATAGTTTAAAAATTTGCTAATATTTGAGAAAATAATATCGCTAAAAATAATTAATATTGTGGTATACATAAATCGCTAGCACTCCTAACGACAAAATGAAGTCGATAATGCTTAATTTCTTGGCAAGGCGCTTCAAAATTTCTCAATTTCACTTTGCTTCTAGTATCCTTGAGAAACAACAAGAGTTCATTTACTAAAGAGTGAAGTATCTGACACAAAAGCGATCTCTCACACAGACACAAAAGCCTCTTCAGTGATTTACCCGACAAGAGACGCGAATTTGCTATCACAAGTTTTATCATTGAAACATAATGTTCTTTATAATTAGTGGCCATCGGAGTTACAAGGGCGTTAATTACAGGCGACGCCAGCCGGCGCCAATCTCTCAGCTGCAAAGTTGATAACATTTGAGTGCTGGTAACTCTGTTGCTTTACTCCCCATTAAGATATACAGATGAGTATATACATATTTTGACTTCCCAGCTTATTATTGGAAATCCGTTCAAAAACAAAGTCCAACATCCGTACAAAGCAACTGTGCACATTCGAATCACTTGATGTTAATGATCAAGAAACAAGTTCCTAAGTCTACTTTACTTTTCGGTCCGTCTTTTTTTCACAATAATCTTAAGAAGATTTCTTTGAATTATATAATTTTAGAATTATTTCATCGCAGAATTGATGCTTTTGTATGTAACGGATGCTTAGGATACGCAGATTTAATTTCTTCGTTGCTGTTTGTTTTTTACTAGGTCGAAATATTACCTGGTTGAATGCATCGTAGTCACGTCAGAGTTTTATAAATTTATGTGTATATTAAACTAAATTTAATACTAACTAAACTAGAAAACTTTATAGTTTCTGATATGACACCGTCCATTTATATTTTTCATACAACTCGAGCATGAACTTTACATATTACGACGGTACAGCTAGTGGACTTACAATTTCAAACAAGACACAATGGTGGTTTAAAACGGTATAAAGCTATAACTGTTAGTACTTTGCAGTCAATGGCGTAGTTACAATGTTAGATAAACGTGGTGCTGTTAGGAACATTATTACACAGGAAGTTGCAGATAGGGTTGCCATCTACGAAATTACAAAACCCGGACTTAGCTCTCTATAAGGTCTCACATTTGACCCTATAAGCCAGAAATCGCTTTTTTATTACCATACTTTTTATAAAATCGACATGTAGACAGAGACAGACAGTACACAGAGACATGTAGACTGACACGCTGAAGCGCAGCACACCACACATTTACCAAAAAGCCTACCTAATCTCGGACAGCCAGTACTGAAATAAGCCCAAAATATCTTGCTCAAGTCTGACAGATAGTTATTGAAGCGCTGCAAGATCGTTGTATCTAATTCCTCTGTTTTTTAATATAACATATTAAGTTTTGATGTCATTGAAATGGCACCGCGCGGCCTCATGATTACAAGACAAATACTGTTATCATTGTAACTAATAATGAAATTGTGTCTTGCACTTTTAATAACTTGACCAACGTTAGACATTGCTTCTTAGAAAACAGATGTATAAAATCACGGATATCATCATTGAATTGTAAAGAATGAGACGAGACAAAAGTATTTTTGTTTACAAGAAAAGAAAATCGTACAAAATAACATATGATTATAGAAACCATACTGCAACAATGTGATGTTTATATACGCATATATACACTGAAAACAGTTTTTACATACTAACAGACAGACTGCTTGAGCATACTTAGAAAAGATAATCATATCAAAATTACATAATCTTACTAATATTATAAATGCAAAAGTTCTTGATGTAGGTACGTGTGTTGTTACTCTTTCACGCAAAAAATACTGGCTGGATTTCGTTTAAATTTAGCACACAGATAGTTTATGACATAGATTACAAACAAAATACTCATTACCGTACCTAGGTATAATGGAAGCGGGCGGAACGCGGAACTAGTATGTTATAGAAAGCAACAATATCTTTGTTTGTATACGGATGTATTACAACGAAGGATAATTGTAATTATATCCAGAGATATTGGCTGCGGCTCAGTGTCGCCCACGGATATAGTTTCAGCGTAATAATAAGTTCTTTGATTGGAGTAACATATTGAGAATATCCGCTATGCGGGCTATCATTACATTATGCTAGCTGAAGCACCCGTGCTCCGCTGCGTGACAAAAAATAGTTTTTACTTGATATCCGTTGGAGGTACATGACATATCTTAAGAGTGACATAGGTTACATGAATTTTAAAAATGGCTGGAAATAGAGCAAAATGCGGGAGGAGGGACGACTTTTTTACTATAATACCCATAGTATTATGGGTATCAAATGAAAGCTAGTAAATAGACCAATCTAAAAATATATATATTATAACATATTTACTTGACTATTTTGACAAAAACTCATATAGACGTAAAAATTTAATATACCTACATCACTATGAACATAAATTTCGTTTTAGCCACTAGGATTTTTCTTTTTAATGTTTTAACGATGTCATAGTTATTTATGACAGTCCAAAACCGAAGGCTGTAGTGACGTCACTAAAATAGTCGCCATATTTAAATAGCGAAAAATATCGAAATCAAAAGTAGTTTATAGATTGACCAGTTAAATAAGCTACATCCATGAAAATTTCATGTAAATCGAACCAGTGGTTCTTGCGTGATTGAGTAACACATAGACACACACCATCTCATTTTTATATATTAGATAGATATAGGATATAATTTATCAATCCATTATTGGCCCGTTGCGGGTCGGAGATCACCGAATGAGAAGAACAAAGGGGCTATCATACACTTATTTCTATCTTGTGCGCGGAGCAGTTCTTTTGGAAGGTGTGGTTGCCGGCTCACTTTCATGTGAGGCAACTTTCTTGGTCCTCAGAAGTAACAAAAAATATATAATTGACTTCAGAATGAACCTCAGTTCCGCTACCTTAGGTCAGTTATTTTATGTTCATAACAGATGCGTTGCTTCCTTTGAGCATTAGTCGCTACGCTTCGGATGAGTATGTCTTCCTCACTTCACCTTTCAAACCAAAACGCAGCAGTGCTAATCATTGATGCTACTAGGTAGAAACAGGTTACGGTATCCTCTGCCTGTCGTAAGAGGCGACTAAAAGGAGGCAAGAGTGGGAACTCGAACCGTCCAGCCAGGTGACCCCGGAAAGGATGGCGGTATATGTGGTCGCGTACAGATACGTAAAAAATATCCGAATACTCCAGGTGGAGCCCACATACTCCGTCTGAGGGTTGTACGGTGAACGCCCTGTAGAAATTGAGTCGCGTCGCGGTAATAAAAAATGCAAAACTAAAGAAAAATATCTTTAGTCTATTATCGTACGAAATTTTAATATCAAAGAGTATGAATTTACTTTCTGTGCGAAATGTTCTAGCAATAATACGTACGTGGGAAGAATACGAAGAAAAATTACTTGTAAGACTTGAAATATGTTCGTAACATAGCAAACTGCTTGTTTAGTTAAGCGCAGCTGCTTGTAAAGATTTATACTTGCAAACTTTAACTTAGATTTCGTGCAGTTAGCGGTGACTATTTTAGAGATAATAACTGCACGCATTGTAGTTATTATCTCTAAGATAATGGATCAGTTTTCATATTTAACTTACAATTTTTTGTATTTAAGAGACAGGCAGAGTTTAGGTTTAAAATACGAAGTTTGCGTCAATTAAGCAGTTTGAGAGTTTTTCGCGGAATATAATAACAAATATTCGCATTTATTTAAACTTCAGAAAAAAATAATCAACCTTATTTATTAAAACATAGCTGTCATTGAAAGCATTAAAAAAATAAGAGTTTAACCCAGAGTGTAATATGATTGTCACAAACTTATGCCGCCACTAATGTAGAAAAATATTATAGTCAAAACATCTATCTGAGATCAATTACGAGCGAGTACTCAATGTATGATGTTTCATACGAGTACCTTCGCACTACTTATATAATTAAAGGCATATAATATTTAAACTAAAGAACAGTTCTGATGTAAGGTGGATATTTTCGAGCCATGGCAAATTCTACTATCTGCAAAAAATTGTATTTTGGAAACTGTTCAAGGTGGAACATAGACTACTTAAAAGTCTAGAAATGTCAAGCGCGCTCGTTACACGCTACGATGAACTGCAACCTTTCAGCTCAACTGCAAGTGCAGTATGACTGCTCTCGGCCACCTAACTAACCGCAACTGCCGTCTTCACAGACACAAATTGCGACATTTTGCATATGCAACATTTTGAGATATAGTTTAAATCTCAAAAGCAAAATACTACATTTTGTTGACTGGGATATTTCTAAAGTTTATAAAATTATCGTAATTGATGTAGTTGTAATTGTAAATGATGTAAATAAATGCTATAAAATAAATTTCTCGTGTTTATAAAATAAAATCGAAACGGTGGCACTTACAAATTGTCAATTACAATATTTTTTCTTACACTACCGGATCGGAACATGACCTCAACTGAGAAGATCCGGCAAGAAACTCAGTGGGTATGTCTTTTCTCCTTATATTACATTGTATATATATATATTTTTAACCATCTTGTTTATTACATGGGCAATAATAGCTAGCTCTAGTATCTTGACTTACATTTGACTAAACTAGACGCTTGTTTAGCAAGATACGCTACACTTTGACATTTAAGTAAATATTGAAATATATATATATTTGTTTTGTCTTCTAAAGAACGCAGAATATGCTTTACGGCACAGTTTGTTCTTAATCTTTGCTTTATACTTATTGAATGAAATACAAATTTCTGATCTCAGCTGGAAGTTTATTGTAAATGCGTATACATGACCTATAAAAGAATTATTAATTTTGTGAAGACGAGTAACATGTGTAGAGAGATTGTGCTTGTTCCTTGTATTTATATCATGTGTATCACACCGTTTATTGAATTTATTAATATTTTTCTTAACATAAATCAAATTCTCATACATAAATTGGGATACAACAGTTAAAATATTTATTTCTATGAACATTTCTTTAAGTGAGATTTTTGGGCCCAGATTATAAATGGCTCTTACAGCCCTCTTCTGCAATACAAAAAGAGTATTGAGGTCAGAAGAGCAGTTATACCCCCACAGCAGTTATACCGTAAGACATAATGCTGTGAAAGTAACTAAAATAACCTATTCTAGCTGTTTCTACATCTGTTAATAGTCTGATTTTTAACAGCATTTACTGCGGAGCTAAGTCTACTTGTAAATTTTTCAATGTGAGGACCCCATTGCAATTTGGCATCTAAAGTAACGCCTAGGAAAACGGTTGATTCCACAAGGTCCAAAACCGTTCCATTTATTTTTTTATTAAAGGTTCACCAACGTATCATACACTTTCATACATTATTTTGAAAAAGTTAAAATAAACGTCGTGTACCCACAATTACAGGTGAACACGGCATTATCAGAATTGACGCTCTAATAAATTAAAAATATAATTAAATTAATATTTACATATTACAATTGCAATTTACAATAAACATAAGATAATAATATACAATTTTTATGAATACAATTAATTAGAACTAACGTAAATAAATATATTAAAATTAAAATTATAAATAATTAATAAATTAATATTGATCAATTGAGATAGAATGAATGTAAATAATAAAATTGAGTCTAAGAATAATATATTTCTAACATGATTAATTTACTTATAGACAATTAGCTAAAATTTAATAAATTATTTTTACAATGAATTTGTGTATAATAAATAATTATTTACTACAGACTGATTTTGTATGACGCATGACCTCTGACTTAAATTTGTTTAAAGTGTCCCCGAAAATATCAAGTGTTTGGTTAGAGGCCGACAAGGTATTATACTGTCTTGTCATTCTATTAATTGGTGAATTGTAGTAGTAGTAATAGTAGTTGTATTTAGTTGAACATTGGTATCAACATGCCTTACGTTAGGTAACGAGAACTTAATACATTTAGCTTTCTTCTCATTAAGAAGAAGGTTATTTATATTGAACTAATGCACGACTTTCGAGAGAGCATTGTTTATAGCGTAGCGTTTTAAAAATTAATTATTTATTGCAATCATTATTAACATTAAAATCTGTTCAAATAATTTGATCTGTATCCATTATGAACATAGAATTATTATGCACTAAAATGACAGTCCTTTTAAGGGAACATTTAGGCTAAAGCTTTATATAAATGATCACAGCACATATGATTACTTGCCGGATCTTCCCAGTTTAGGTCGTGTTCCGATCCGGTGGTAGTGTAAAAAAATATTGTAACGGGCAATTTGTAAGGGCCCCTGTAGGCCTATAATATACAGAAATAAAGACATTTTTATTTTATTTTAACATCGCTTAACGCTGCTAGTGGTGCCGATGCAATGAATCATGACAATTTTTACTACCTTTATTCTCTGAATTGGGTATTATTTGCCTTTTGATTTCCGTAAAAAGATTGTCAACCCCTAAATAACTCGACATCGTTCGGCAACCTTAAGAAACACGAGAAAAATTGAAATCATTCAAACGTCAAAAGAAACAGGTCTTTTCACAACATTCTCATTAGACTGACCTACTGGGAATTGCATTCACGGGGGTCACTGACCCCACCCGAATGTCCACGGCAATTAATGCTCGCCACCCCAATCTCTCTCTTCATTCAGTGGCGACCCTAATATCCGACCATTGAAAATAAACCAGAACACCTTATGATACGGTTTGTTTTCTTATACAAGATTTTGCAAGTTTTCGTGATAAATGTCGTAGACCACTTCAAGTGGAATTAGGACTTTGATGGTTCGGTATAGGGTTGGATTTAAAGGGAGGATCTTCTAGCCAAAGTTTCTATTTAATTAGCTAAGACAAGCTGCGAAGTCGTTTAGCTTGTTGCGTGACGTGTAGGCGGTACTGCCAAACAGTGTTAGAGGTTTTCCTCTCGATTGAAGATACTAAAATTGATCAGTGCTTAGATTATCAGTGTTTCTTAAAAGTTTTGGCATTTTTGCTACATTTTGTTTTTTGCGACATTAAACACAATTTTTGTTATTAATTGATACTATTGACGTAGTTCCGATCGCACTATTTTAAGTTTCAGGCTCGATTATCGGCCAGGTAAATACATAAGTGAGAAAATAAGTAATAATATTTTTTTTTACACCTGGATTTTCATTTACCGTTTAAATGAGGTGTAGAACTTATAATTTACATTTCGCGTGAAGTTTAACATAATATGAAAAAGGTTATTTCTATGGCTGGTTTTATATTTACCTAAATTGTTTCCAGTTGGGAAAGTAGTCACATATTACATGTGAATTTTACAGTAGAAAAATCCGTCAGTCTAACTGTTTATTTTTTATAGCTAATCTGTCAACTAACAGAAGAGTACTTATATTTATGTAGAAAACCAATTTTTACTCTGCAGGCCATTAATTTTATATGGATGTTGGTGTTAGTAAGGCTCTAAAAATAATTTGAGCATAAAGGCTATGCTATCCAAAATAAAAATTCCATTTTACTCGTGTCAAATTCACGTAGAATATTTTCAAAAGCAACAAATTCGCAGCTTTGTGACCGTGACATATTTCCGTGCACTTCTATTGAAAATATGAAAATAGTATTATTTTGAAGATAACTCGTATACAAATAATTCTGAAAGTTGTTATAAAATAAATAAAAATGGTGTTTTCGTCTAAACTTTGTAAATCATTTGACTTTAATCAATCGTTGCACCTAGTCGAAGATATACGTGGTTTAAGTAACGGATAGGAGACGGTCATTAACTTGGTCCTTCCTCAACCAACACTCATTGGAGTATGTGGTGCAGTAAGTTCTAGGCCTCTAACTGGGCTCAGTTCGAATTGGGAAAGGCAGTAGGTCCAGCATTAGAACCAAACCAAATATTATATCTATACTAATATTATAAAGCTGAAGAGTTTGTTTGTTTGTTTGAACGCGCTAATCTCAGGAACTACTGGTTCGATTTGAAAAATTCTTTCGGTGTGAGTTAACCCATTTATCGAGGAAGGCTATAGGCTATATATCATCACGCTAAGACCAACAGGAGCGGAGCAGCAATGAAGAATGTTTCAAAATCGGGGTTTTTTTTTCTAATGAGAGCTTCCGCTGCATGCATAATGTTTATGTATGTCATGTTACATTTCTTTTTAACGTGGGTAAAACCGCGAGCTCAGCTAGTTTTATTATAATTCTGTATAGAAAAAATACGTTAATACATATTGCAAGGTGGTGTAAGAATATGGTTTACGTTTACCTATTTGTAACGTGAAACAGTTCTTATGTTCCTGTAGAAGGGTGTGCTTGCCGGCTCACACTCATATGAGGCGGCCACCTTGGGAGTAGCAACGCATCTGTGGTTGACCTCATGTAGGACTCTTATTCTATTCGAGGTTGATTGCAGGTATCCATTTGTCAGCAAGGGCCACTTATCAAATAGGTAGACTACGTGCTCGTTTACTCCTTCTATAAAATAATGCATGCATAACACATAATCGTCGGTTAAATGGAAAAATGACGTTATTCAAAAATAACAAATTTTACAGTACAGGCCTTTGAAGTTTTTAATTTTAGGAAAATTACAATTACAATTGAGTCGTATCCAAACACTATTTCGAGAGATGTCACTTTACTATAAAAACGCACATGAGCTCAGTTTCGTGGCCGGGTTGCAAATGACAGAGGGACATTTTTCTACAATCAAAATGCAGGATGACCGTAGAATATCGAAATGACACTTGCAACATCTAGTGAACATTAAATTTAATTTCTTGAAGAGTTATTTATTCATATAAAATAATGTTGATTGAAGACTCGTTTTATGTAATAATCTTATTTTCCAAAAATTTTGAAATATGTCATTTTTCTATTTAATCGACATTATAATTTATAATAATTTCAGTATAAGGAGTCGAAACTTATATACTAAACGTAACCTTTACGAGATTTACCTATTAAATAGGTCTAAGCATCTTTGTTCTATAAACCTGACTCAACGCCCCGTAGGTACGACCCTGAGCAATCCCGGAGGAATACAAATCAGCGAGCAGCGCCGGGACGGCCAGCTAATTGAAACGACATTTTAATTCATTTGCACCACTGCCGCCTGAGGCGGTAATAAAATTGGTATAGATAAGTTGGAGTTTATTTATTCATTACATGTTTAGAAATTTGTTCAGTTAAATAAAAAATGAATAAAAAATATATAGTCTGCTACGGTAAAAAAATACTTTTAAAAACCATTTTTTATTGAAGTGTACCAAAAGATTTAATTCAAGATTTAAGTCAATTTTAAATAGTTTTGGTACCTAAGCTTAAAATATACCTCGAGAAAAATTGAATATACGTCATGAAACCCTTCAAAACGTAAAACTGCAGCACTATACTGCTTTTAAATGCTAATAAGTGTGGAGGTATGTAATATCGATACATTAGAACGTTAGGGAGTTCTATCTAAAAATAAAATTTAATCGGGTCGATTCGTCCTTGAACCCTACACTATCCCTGTGAACCTTCTACTACCCTTGTATTTCCCGCAAACGATCCCGTTCCGGATCGCGTAGGAATACAAATCAGCAGCGGCTCGAAACTAATTTGAACGACGTTTTAATGCACTTACGAGTTGCGTCGCTCCTCGAAATAGAATTACTGTCGGTTTGTTTATTTATCAGTTAGATCGGAATAGTTAAGCTCTTAATGTGTTTATAAATGAGCCAATGATGGAATCAAAATGGCGGTGATTACGTTTATCGCTAGCATTAAATGTATTGTGGATGTACTATATGAATCTATCGACATACATAAAGACGAGTAGATAGATAAGAACTCAGACAGAATTTCACTGCTGGGTACGATTCAAAATTCGTAAGTTATCAGGTAATTCTGAAGTTCACAGATTTGCTCAAATAAAACTCATTACTTTTGGAGAATCTAAGGCATTTAGGGTTTCTTACAGTATTTTATTTTTTAAGTGTATCCTAATCATCAGTTTACACTTTTAGCAATCTGATGATCCCAACAATTCATTCTAGAAATTATAGATGAAACATACTCTAAAAAAAGATCTCATAACCTACGAAGCAATTCAATGGACAGATGACGGATGTTCAAGGAAAACAAATAAGTATTGCTATTTATTTCGGCGGATGCCAAGATATATAAATGGGTTCCGTTATAATTATTTATATCTATCTACTAGTCCTACGAACTATCGGTTACATATACAAATACTGTATTGTCGTATTTCCACTTAGTTGTGTGTTGGTGACCTCAGGAAATAATTAACTCTCCCCTATGAGATATTGTACTTTGTGTACTTCATTGTTCTTAAGTATCCACTTAACTTAAAAAAAAGATTTACTAGCTATATCCATAGCTAGTAAATCTTTTTTTTTACTTTTACTTCCGTGTACTTTTACTCCGTAAGAGTGTAAGTAATATGGTCTTGATGGAGAGATTTTACTCGGATCTTCATACCAAATTGGTCTTGTAATGTCCTAATCAACCTAATCGAATATCACGGTAGAATCATCACGCTTTTCCAAATACTTTTGGCGATATATTAGTGTGTATATGCTAATACGGTCACCTCCGATAAATTATCAAAATAAAGAACTGTAAATAATAAAAAAATGTGAATTGATTCGGTTAAAAAAATACCAGCCGAGGTAATCATTGTTTTGTCTATATGTTGTAATTAATTCTACTTGGTGAAAAAGAGATTGATGTTTGTAGACAGACACTATACAGTGTACATAAATGTATGTTAACCATCAACTCTATACTTAACATTATCTCCTATTTTTTATCTCATTTAATTCTTAAAAGTATCGCCAAATTTAGTTTATCAAGCCAAATTAAGCCAAATGAAACTGAACTCTGAGAAGAAAAAATAAAAAAGGGGTTTTCAGTCTTAACTTGTGTTCACAAGCATGTAAAATTATAGACGGAACGGCAGCAACATTAATAAAACAGGAACGACAGTAACCAATTTGTAACCGAGGATAAATTCAACGCACGTAACTCAAGTTATAATCCGTTTTGGTTAACGGATCTCCAATAATAGGGGAGGTAATATAAAATAAATATGGACATAAATATTAACTGACAAGTAAAAGGAAATATGTCGGGAATACCGTCCTAAAAGCCTTTTGCCCATCCGATAAAAATAGCTTGATTTGACATTTGCGTTATAAGAAAGAACATGATACTTGCTTGCTGGAAAAATAGTTATCATCTTCTTTTCTTTTCATGTTTTGACTATAACATATCGAGGAATCAACTCATAACTATAGGGATGAGTAGAATCTTTAGAGTCTGAGGCCATCAATAAAACCATAGCAAGCTATTCTATATGGTGGTAATACCATAACCATGAGGTATACTGTATATAAGTTTTCTATTACAATCTTCTGTAAAAATATACTTTTGTACCTTGTAACAGCAGAACACTGCTGCATGATCACCTAACAAGGTGATCATAAGTAATGATTGAAAAGCGATTAGAGTGAAAACTCTTAGGTGAGTTTATTGTATAACATAAATAGCCAGACGAGATAAACCGATATATGTATTGTTATATACTATAAATTATATGCGTGATAAAAAAGGCAGGTCATCAATAGTCAATGTGATAATTATATAATTTTAGTCCTTAGGTGTAGCAATAAGTTTGTGGTCAACTTTGAATACCGCTGATTATTTATCAGACGCTCGAAGGACCGATAACCAAAGGAGAAGAAAGGTTCTCGACTGGCGACCACGTTTAAGTAAAAGGAGCATAGGTCACCCCCAGACCAGGTGGACCGATGGCCTGAAGAAGACAGTGGGAAAGCGTTGGATTTCGAAGGAACATGACTGGTTGGAGTGACACCGTTTAGGGGACCGTCTAGAGCTGAGCCTATGTCCGGCAGTGGATCTTGAAGGGCTAATGGATGGATGGATACATTGGATGCATCGTGTACTTGTTCACTACTTGACATAAGAGTGTATAACTTTTATAATATTTCTCTTAATAGGTACTTTTTAGGAAAAACCGAAGACGAGTAAACTAACCATTTATTCATTCAACGTATTCTCAAGCAAAATAAAATTCAAGTAAAGTAAAATGCTTCTTTTCGGCGACATTTAAAATATAGTGAATTCAAAATGTGTTTTAAGGTTGATAGGGCCATTTGAATAGTCTTTTTGAAAATCCATTAGGAACACAAGTGTTTAAAATTTTATCATTTGTTTTGTAACTTAGTCTTTTTGTAATTTTTTCAGCTTTTATCAAATTATGAATAATTCGATAAATTATTTTTTCTTAAAATTTCAACCTAAGTGGTGTTTTAATGACACTTTTATTATTGAATCGCACTTTCAATTTAATATTTTCCTTCTGTGAGGAAAAAAATGACATAAGTATTTTTTAAGTTACCTAAAAAACGTAAACGTAAAAACGTTTCCGTAAAAGTTTAATAAAAATGTATTAAGCCGTTCTCGAGATTTACCCGATAGTAAAATTAAATTTAAAATTTAAAAAACCCCCTAACCTAAGATAAGTGAACAAACATCTAAAAGATAAAAAATGATATCTATAGTTGAGCCATAAAATTCGAGCGAGTTACACCTATATTTTAATTATAGAATTATAACATTTACTCCTTAAAATTGTACTACAACGTCGCGGTGGAAGGGTATCGCTTGACTAAGTCAGATTTTTTATTCGTTGACTATCTAAGCCAGTGAAGGTTACGATTATGCAGACTTCTTATTTTATTTTTAGGTATTTAGTATCTAAACTTAGTGGTACCCCGTCGCGACATTGTAATACAATTTTAAGGAGTATATGTTATATTTCTATAATTAAAATAAAAGTTGAATTTTAAGGCTTCTATTCATATTATTTTTGCTTTTTAAATGTTTGCTGACTTATCTTTATAGCGTTGGGGGTATTTTAAATTTAATTTTATTATTGGGTAAATCTCGAGAACGGCTTAATACATTATTTTTATTAAACTTTTAAGGACAGAGGACAAGAAAAGAAAGAGGTTAAGAACTTAAAGAAGTTAGTTACTAGTAGCAATATGTTTAATATTGTTACTAATTATAACACCATCAAGTGAGAAAATGAATTAGATTATTCACTTTCCATAAGAATTAAATACTGGAAAATGACAATCCGATAATTCTCGATTTATATGTTGTTTGATGATTGTCTCATTATAATTGTCTCTGCATTTTGTAAAAATATACTAGACTGATTCAGGTATATCTACAAACCATTAAAACCATTTAAGTAATCGGTAAAATAATATCGCTTCGCCTTTCGTGAAGTTCGCTACCAGTGTACACAGACCGGTAGTGTAACGTCTCTCCTCGGGGAACTACTCATCACTATCGGCTGTCGTCCCGAGCCGCGAGAAGTAAGACAAGGTACTGTTCCCTATCTATTTACCTACTAACCTTCCAGTTAACAAAATATATATTTTACTTATCGTGAATTATTACTTTTATCTTTTAGAGGTTGGATTTCAACGGGATTTTTAACAGAATTTACGCTGAATAAAGTTTTTTTTTCGTAAGAAGAAATAATTTTTAAAAAAGATTTATTATTCTAAATGTAAAAGTACTTTAAAGATATTGTAGAAGATCTATGTGGGTGACTAAATGAAAGTACTGAGATTGAAAGACGCAAAACCTAAATTTTCATCGTCGTTTAGGATGGCACCTGAAACCTGTTGTACATTGCGAATTGTATTAGATTGCAACTTCAATAATTTGGTAAGCATGTTATTGAATAATCTTTTTTATCTTGCAGTAAAAAACAAACGTACAGTCTACCTGATGGTGAATGGTCACTACCGCCCATGGAAATCTGTGACCAACTCCACTTTGAATGGGGGTTCAACCTGAAAACAATTACCGATGTACGATTCGTAAGGATTACGATGATTGCTTATTAGTCATTGCTTATTATTTCAAGTAAGTCAGCCCGTGTTTACACATTTCCAACCAAACGCATTAACTGATTTTCGTTAAAAATAGGTGTAACGGTAGTACCTCCCGGCCGCACCATACTGGTTCTAGCGTATTTCAAATTTATTAGGTACTAGCTGAGCCCGCGGTTTCACCCGCGTTTAAAAGAAATGTAACGTGACATACATTAACCGATTAATTCT
>MOOZ01000752.1:255221-296539 GCA_002930495.1 Cecropterus lyciades | reverse complement strand
TGAGGGTTTTATTTTTTTTAAGAACCCTAAGTATTTTTGAAAAATAAAAGTAGCCTAAGTTACGCCTGTAATTGGAATTTCCTGTATACATATATTAACTTAAGGCTTCATATTTTTATACTATTATACCTCTACATGTTATTCTGTTGGTAGTTCAATAAATAAATAAATGATATCAGCTATCCAACAGTGAAAGTCCCGTCAAAATCGGTTCAGCGGTTTCAGAGATTAGCCTTAGCCTTAACAAACAGACAGACAGACAGACAAAAATTTTAGTAATTGCTGTTTTGTTATCAGTATCGTATATACTTCGATATGCATTTGGTGTTAACTGGTTAAAACTGTTATTTTGATATTACAAACAGACACTTCAATTTTATTTATATGTATAGATTATGTAAAAATGATTAGACATTTAAGTGCTGATACATTGTTATTGATACAAAAATTTGCAAAAAAAACATTACTTACGTTTTGTTATTATTTTTTTATTTTATATTAACTTACAAAATTGACAATATTTTTTGAAGTTAAACATCTGATTAAAATCCAGGAATGAATGAATAATGAGTGAAACCGATTAACCTCATTTCAGAATGCACGCGTAAATAAATTACTTACATGCTAATAATATCACTTTTGACGTAAATAATTATACAACGAAATGTACTCAGCTGGTATACAATGCTTTAAATGTTATTTGGTCGCCATATTTATGATTATATACATTCAGTAAATAATTTAATCACTTTAGCCATTTTGTCATTTTCATTGTTGTCCTGATGAGTATTGATCTCACCATAGAGTTCTCGAGATATTATCGTATTGTTTGTTATTAGCTTAGCCAAGCCTATGACTAGACGGTCGCGGCTTAGAAAGATCCCGACATGGTTGAACTGAAACTACTAACTAAAAGTATGACATGATAATAATCGAAACCGACGGCTTGAAGTGCCTTCGAAACTGCGTCTTAGCCTCTTCTCTTGGCACAAAGCAAAATAAAGTAGTATTCCTTGACCATACTTGATACTACTTTTACAAGACAAAAAAAACTTAAAGGGGTGCTATATGAATTAAACCACGTAGGGCTCTATCAACTAAATCACACTTTATCAAATTATCTTATAGTTATATAATTTTAACATATAAAGGAATAATGATGTACAGTGTAATTATATCGTAAGTTATTTACTTTTAAATTATTGTACCTTTTTGGAGCAATTCTTTAGACACTTATTACAAAATGTATATGTATAATGTATATGTATGTATAGACACAAGTATTATAAAATGTATCGTGATACGATATATGTAACGGATATACTCACACATTTTACACCATACAAAGAATTATGTTCAGAAATTCATAGAACAAATTTTCGTGTGAAACTCTATGCATACTTGAACTTATAAATATTAAAGACAATTCGAAAGAGCGCCTTCTATGAATAATTTAGGGTAAAAATGAAACACATGTAAGTTGTAGTCGAGAGATAAAGTTGTTTACATTTATTCTACTTAGAATACAAAAATCAGTACTGTAGTACTAAACTACGCTGTTAACTAGTTTATAGTATATGGGATAAGGATCTAGGAAAAAAGTTGTAACAATATACATCTACCAAAAGTTTTTTATTAGTACTGCTTTCTATCAGGTAACCCGTCTGCCCTATCGCAAGTTATAAGTATAAAAAGAGATCTCGCACATTTGGGTATATTGTATAATACGTGTATATTTGTGAAAGATATAAACATAGACATAAACGCTTGCCACACTCATAGCCCCATACTAGGATTTTCTCCTGTGTCGTGGGTGCCATGAACACGCAAAGACGAATACATAAACACCCAGACCCAGAACAGAAATCTAAACTCATCATTCAGATGTCTGTCTGGCCGGGGATCGAACCCGGGATCCACTGCGTGTTGACCGGTATGTTGACCGCTGCGCCACGCAGATTGTTACATATGACACAATCCTTGTCCTGCACGTGACTGCAGACCAGAATCGCGTCGAGTGATGTGCTCGACGCTGTCATGTAGCTCGATATGAACACAGCCTGGTCTGATTAGAAGTCACTACTTCACAAAACACGCACGGGTGATCAACGTACAAATATTATTAATAAGCGGCACATGCCGTGTAAAAAGTCTGTAAAAACTTGCCGAGCGCAACACGCAACTAGTCGCAAGAAGCGACCCAAATTAACAACTTTGGTGGAATTTTCAGTTCTACTCTCTTATAAGTTAACAATGATTAAATAGTTTGACAAAATGATCTAAAATGATAATATTTTATTAAGAAATATTAAGTAGTACTTGTTATGCTCAGTACAGTAGGTACAATACTGAAGATGATGAATCTGCCTATCTATTGAAAGCGATAGGCATTTTACGTGATAAATATAGGAAATTAATATAATCTCCTTGAAAATTAACCCTTTCCTTTAATGTAACTAACATTATTAATTTAAAATTTTTGATCATTACACTATCGAAAGGTTTTGTTTTTCAAAATGAAATTTGAAATTGAAATTGAAATTGAATGTTGTTTGCTATATCTAGTTACGACTATAGGTACGATTATTATTTCGATATTTAAAAAATCATGTATGAACGTGTGGAAAAAATAGAGTAATCATAACAAATGTCGGCAACATAACTCAGACTACTAGACCTAACAATTATATTTCTTTGTTTACTTTTGATCGAAATATAATGTAGCCCCGACCTTTCGATTTTAATGAGTCCTTTCAAATGCGATATTGTTTCATTTTTCGACAAAATTGGTCTAAGTCTCCCCGACCGGGTAATCGAAACTTTCCTAGAATTGAATATAGTCAAATATTTTCAGGGTAAACAGTAATTAATATCAGACGTCTATATTTTTTTACTCGACTGCTTCAGAAGGAGGGTATTGCTTTTCGAGCGTAAATATAAATGTATGTCCATATCTTTGGCACACGTTACAGCCCGATCGGCTTGAATGGCGGAATGTAATATATGACATATCTCAGATTACAGAGTGACGTAGGCTGTATAAAATATGAATAAAAGTAAATATAAAGGAAAAAGGGGAAGAGAAGAGATTTTTTATTTTCTAGTAAATAAACCTAAAAGTATGTATATTAAAACACTTTTAAGTTAACGTAAACTCCTAAAACACGTTATATGCATAAATTATAATGAAAACAAAATATCCGACTACAAAATTCAGTTTCAATCGGGTTTTTTGTTTCCATAATTTCGCGTTAACCATAGTGGTTTAGCCATCACTGATCACTCCAATTCTTCTTGCAGAGATATAAGTTCGATTCCACGTTAGGAAAATTCTAAACGTAGATGTAGAATTTAATATAGTCAAATATTTTCAAGGTAAACAGTAATTAATATCAGACGTTCATATCTATTTAATATTTTTTTAGAGGTAGAAACACCATTCATCATTCCAATTTATCTAGCGTTCGATTAGGTTAAGAAAATTCTAAATGTATAATTGCTGAGATACCAGCAAGTCGAGCTCATATCATCCTAAAAATGTCTGTGAGACATATTTTTCTATTTCGTTTGAGTACTATAAAAGTATTAAAGCTACAGAAGCAAGACGGACAATTTGTGCCCGCATCTCAGTGCTGCCTGTCTTGAATGTCAAATTACACTATTTTTTATCTGTTGAGCAAAAAGCTTTTAGGATGGCAACCCCACGTCACTCTGTTACCTGTCCCTTGTTATTTACAACCATATTTATATCCACGTCATTAGTAATGGCTATCATTTTTGATGGAATGTTTATTACGTAACTCTATTTATTTTAGGCCTCTTAATAACCAGACCAAAAACTATGAAGTAAGATAGGAAGGAATCGAAGTTAATGTGGAATTGAATTGAAATTTCTGCCAATGTACGACCTTTGTGATTCGACTCCGGTAGCACTTCCGTCACATCCATTTTCGCCTTATAATAGCAGCGTAAAGCATTGCTGTGTTCTGGATTAAATTATGTGGTAAGTATGACAAACTAATCCGAGGCGTTTCAAATTAGCCTTTACGGGGCAGAAAAAGCTGTGGCCAACGTCCCGTCCCCGACGATTATTTTAGTCCTCGGGTGTAGCGATGCATCTATGATTAACTTCAGATAGAACTCCTGTTCCATATGAAGTTGCGTACAGATAAATGTCAATGGGCGGCAGTTACCACTTACCGTTAGGTGGACCGCATGCACGTATGCTACTTCAAAATGATAAAAAAAATGTAGGACTCCTGTTCTATGATTTAAAACTGTAGTATCAGCCATATAATTCCATGTAAGTTATACTATATAAAATTTCTTCTTTTCAAAATACCTAAAATGGGATTTCAAGAACAATTGCACAAAGATACTTACAAAAGAATCTCCCGCAGATGAACTCAGCATAAAAGATTACTCTCTTTATTGGTGTCGCCCATTGGAGATTATGACTTCACTTAAGTTTTAAGTGCCGTTCCTTAGAAGGCATTCCAGTGTTAAGTTTCGTGAAAATTACTCGGCGCAAAGTTTCTAAGAAAATCCAATTTGCAGCGCTTAATGTTAAAATATCAGCGTGTATCAATTTTCCCTCCACTTTTAATCATTACTTTATTTTGACGAGCAGGATATAAAATACTAGGCAAAAATATGTAGAAACTCTAGTACACCAATATTGCCCATAATAATCTCTTTCTGAAATATTGTGTTGTGTGTTATTATGCAACCTATCCCATTTGAAATCCTAGTGCAGTCACTTCAAAATATAACTGCAATTATGATCCGCTTATAGTAAGTGTAGTGTAGTATATCTAGTTTATAATAACTCACATGAAGTGTAGACGGTAAATTGCAATTGTATCTAGTTTCAGAATATTCAATTTAGAAGACTTTTGAAATGTTACCCTCTAGATAATCCTGGCGTTTAAATTGTTATGTCTTTTCAAGTCTACATCGTAGTGCTGTGTTGAACTTCTCACCGCGTTTGGTTCATGTCAGTTAAAATTCATTGCTCATTTACGTAAGGCAGAACAACTTAGCTCAACTTACGAGTACCTCAAACAAAATAAAATTAGAGTTCAAGGAGATATAATACTGTAAACGCTCTATGCTCCAAAATATACTAATGTTACTCAAACAAAAATGTAACGAAGTTTATCTTCAAATAGAAATAATATCGGCATTGTGAAATTGTAGTGATATTACGCAGATGTACGCACCTTAATGCAATTAAATAGTAATTTATTAAACGACTGCGTCAAAAGGAGGGTAATGTTTATTGAGCATACATATGTATGTTTGTATGTATGTCCATTTCTTTGGCACACGCTACAGCCCAAATGGCTTGACGGATAGTGACGTATGACATATCATTAGAATTGTAGTTTGGAAAGTGACATAGGTTATATAATTTTAAAAAATGGCAGATAATAGGGTAAAAGAGGGGGAGGGCCGAAAGCTAGTAAATAGACCATTCTAAATATAATACACACACATATATATATATATATATTGCAGCAGTCCGGTTTTGTGGTTTATTATTTTTAATAATGTTACTAGTTTACACAAAATTTTAACAAGTGTCAAGTACAGAAAAACTAAATTGCAAGCACCTTCGTCAATACGTTGCTACATGAATATGAACTAAACAACAAAAACCCTGTTATATTCGAAATGGTAAACTAGATTAAAAATAAATTCAATGTAAAGTTATATTATTGCTAAGAACGTAAATATCATATACCCAAAAGTTAACATAAAAATGTGTTCTATTTATCATTCTTAATCGTTCATCTTTAGATTCAACATTTAATTTTATAAGAACAATTATTATATCCTTAATAATATTACTCAATAATAGTTCAATACGAATTTTATAATTGAGAATCAGTAAAGATATGTGTTAACATTAATATATATATATAATTTTAAAATAAATAATTTTAATTAATTTTACGTCATTGATAACCAAAAGCCCGGCGGTCTAATTCGTCATCTGCCACATAATCCCGCGGGAACCGTTATACATTGACAAATTACAGCTGGATTTTCTATTTGGCAACTCATCGGCTTGAATCCGGGAAACGTGCAGGATTTTTTAAGGTTCACGATTATTTGTCGTTCCGACGATTTGTCGTGCTGTCTACTATAGGAAATCAGCTGTAGATTTTTCTGACAAGTACAGTCACTGTTATTCTTATTACTGACGTATTTTTCTTTAATTTAGCGTTATAAAATGGAAGCAACGTGTTGTTGGGAAAAATTGATCGATCAAGTATTGGTCTTTATAACCTTATTTTAAGCCACTGAGAGAGGAATTGTATCACCGATCAAGAAATTAAATAAAATTTTAGGATATCGAATCGTAGTCGTAACAAATAAGTATATTTTTCAATATCTGGTGTGAAGGAAATTTATACAACTTTCCATCCATCTGACGCTTTCAACAACATCGATTTTACAGACATTCCATATTTTCAGTATCGTTTGCTTTAAAAAATTGAATGAAAATTTTCAAATAAAAGTAGTATTCCATTATCCTCTGTATTTAAAATATGAAAAAATCTCCTACTCAAGTGTATTGAATGAATAATAAAGCAGCATGTTTCAATAAAGCTAAATTCAGTTAATTAAGTCGCGTAATATTAAATATTAAAATGTAATTACAATATACTTCCTGTAATTACAATACACTATAGGCTTTAGAATATAACCTGTATCTCTAACAATCTTTTGATAATTTGTTATCTTAACTATATTTCCGTTTCGGTTAAGTGTTTTAAGATATGGGTTGAAAAATAAAATAAATATGCCTTTATAATACATATTTATTAAAATATATAAAAAAGTTTTTTAGTAACGTAATTATTTTTATCCATTTTTTTTCAGAAATACTCTTTTATTTCATACCCATATCATGAATGACATACGCCATATCAGGGGTGCATAAAAGACAATTGGGATTTAGGATGTTTTATACACTTTAACCCCATATAGATCATAATTATTTTATTATTAACTTCATGAAACAGTTATCAACCTGTTTAACTGATAAGGCCTCGCTTGTCGCAATTTTTATTTATACTTTTGACCCTGTGATTTATATCGAAAATATTTATTTTATTTTTATTTACTAGACACTTTGAACTTAGAAAAGCTATAAATTACAGAACTTCTGACCACGCGTTTCTTTGAAAATTGTCACGAGAAGTTAACTTATTACTTCCGTATAAACATTTCAGGTCAAAATATATCTCCGAGTCCAGAACTTTAAGTTTACACCAGACGGTAAAGTTTGCGTTTCTCTTAAAATGTCAAAAAGTTGCAGCAGTAGCATATAGAAATATTTCTACACAAGCTACATATAAACAACACATTAAAAAAAATTAAAACAAGACACCCGACTGTTTCCCTCCCTTTTACTAGACACTTTTCATTCAATTTAAGCCATTTTTTAAATTATATAGTCTAAGTCACTGTACAAACTGAGATGATGCTAATTATTTGACACAAGTCACAATCCGTCAAGCCGTCTGGGATGAAGCGCGTGCCAAGGAAATGGACATACACACATACATACATACAAATATACCGGCTCATTTATATAAGAGGCGACCATCTTAGTCCTCTGGAGTAGCAACGCATCTGTGATCCACTTCAGATGGAACCCTTGTTCTTTATGAAGTTGTTACATATGTCCATAAACACTTACTGCATGCACTACTTTTAGTTACTACTTCAGTCTAATAAAAAAAATAGTATTCGCTCGAAAAACGTTACTCTCCTTTTGACGCAGTCGGGAAAAATGACAAAAAGCTCTTTTAATTAATTAATCTCTCTCTCTACTGTCTTCATGAAGCAAGTCCCTTAAGTCGGGACCATAATAGAGAATATCTATGGTAATTGTCCATCCTCCAGCTCATATATTATTACTACAACACATGTACCCAACCCATTTATTTGCATACTAATAATATTAAAATATTTATCACGCTCCTCTGTGATTAATCGTTAATTTACATAACTGTCATATTGAATAATGTAGCGATATATTTTACATGTAATTGTGGCAGTATTATCTATGAAATTATGAATATATACAAAACGTTATATAACTAATATTATAAATGCGAAATTTTGTAAGTATGTATATGTGTTTGATACTCTTTTACGCAAAAACTTCTGATTGGATTTGAATGAAATTTGGTATATAGATAGTTTATGGCTTGGATTAACACATAAGATACCGTGGTACATGGCCCAAATGAGCGGAGCAGCGGGAAGCAGTTAGTTTTAAATAACTCTAGTAATTTATTATAACAATAACATCATAAAGTATAGTTTATTTAGGTTAAAAGGATTAACTATTTCTTAGCTTGTAAAATCTTCAAAGTTTGATTGAAAATCGGTTAAGTGATATTCAAATTTAGCCCAGACAAATAGACAGGAATAAAAATACACATGCAAGTGTTAAAACTTGACTTAATTTCTTGGAAATAATAAAATCCGTAACATACAAACAAACAAACGTAACATATCCGTAACAAACACTGGACTAACTTATGTTAACATTTTTTGTACTAAATACCAAAAATATGTTATTGTTTTTGTATTAGAA
This sequence comes from Cecropterus lyciades, assembly GCA_002930495.1. Classification (NCBI taxonomy): domain Eukaryota; kingdom Metazoa; phylum Arthropoda; class Insecta; order Lepidoptera; family Hesperiidae; genus Cecropterus; species Cecropterus lyciades. The sequence goes on along the minus strand of MOOZ01000752.1, from coordinate 287,919 downwards.
TGGACCATATGACACTTTATTTATTCAATATCCTCACTAAGGCTCTGAGCTGTAAAAACTTCGGGATATATGTCTAGAAATGTCATTCTATGAAACTATTTTGTTACACGTACGAAAATAGTGATATCACGAGGGTATATGGATAAATAATAAATCGTGTACGTGATATTATATTTCGTTTTGCTCCGTTGTCAGGAAATATAAAAAAAAGTAAACCTTTGTGGTTCGATTTTACCTTTTATAACTATTCTTGACATATAAAGAGGATATTTTCTCTTATTTTGATGTGAAGCGGGGTTAAAGTGAATTATAGGGCGGCAGTGACAATTTAAAGTCTGCAATATTCGAACTCACTTTTGTGTAGCAGTCCGTATGTGAACATTTTTTACAGATGGTAGATTCAGTGTTCGACATGAGAGGTGCCACACCTATATCTAGCGTGAAGAATTTTTTGCGTTTCGTTGGAAGGGTATGGATGCCGGCTCACTTATATATGAGACGACCATCTCAGTCCTCGGTAGTAGTAACATATCTGTGATCAATTTCTGAATAGTTTGATGTTTTGTTTTTTTACAGTATGAAAGTAGTAAACGAACATGCAGCCTATCTGATGGTAAGTGGCTAATGCCGCCCATGGACATCTGTGATCAACCCTAGGTAAGATCAAAGTCTCACCGAAGGTTAGCCACAGATGCGTTGCTACCCCTGAGGACTAAGATGGAAAGCCTCGGAAAAGTATGTCTCCCTTACCACACCCTTCAGACCAGAACACAGCAGCGCATAACGCTGCTCTTATTAGGCAGAAATAGGTGTGGCGGTGGTGCTTCCGGAGTCGAACCACGAAGAGTTCTATCACCTTTTTCTTCCACTGAAGTTGCCTACAGATGTCCATGGATGGCAGTAATAACTTACTATTTTACCACTTAGGTGGACTGAATGCTTGATTGATACTTTAATCTGATAAAAAAACGAATCTTACTGTGTAACAATCCCTTAATAATTTCCGAAATAAAAAAATGAAGTTTACTGAGAAATTATAATTTAATGTTGATAAATATCTAGACGCCTACGAAAATATTACCTTTCACATTTTGCAATTTTAGTACTGGGCTCGGCATACATTCATCTCTATTTAGTATAATAATATTATTGTTTTATATATTATTTCATTACATAAGGATACATTTCGTATGCGTTGCACATCCCAACTTGAGCGGCGCCGGAGGCACAATGCCCACGGAATTAATTCGAACATCCCAGTTGCCAAACTTTGTTGCAAACTACAGAATGGCAAGTGCCTAATACGTTCCCCATTTAAATATTACCAGTTTTCGGATACCAACTTTCGGAAAATTTTAGTCGCATTTTCCCATAGAATTTATTTTAGTTAGCAGTTATGACAGAATTGTACAGGCGCTTAATGAGATTAGTTTTACTACATAAAATATTATGCAACTATCTATTGAAAACAGTGCCATTTGTCTGTTACAATTAATAGTCTCGCATTTTCTTATTTTCATTTTCATGGTCCTTTAGCCACAAATGCTTTGCTACCCCTGAGGACTAAGTTGGAACGCCTCGGATAATTTTGTCTCCCTTACCACACCCTTCAGTCTAGAACACATCAGCACGTGACACTGCTGTTATTATGCAAAAATAGGTGTGACGGTGGTAAAACATTAGTATATTCTTCTTACACCTACAATAAAATAAAACAGCTCATTAGATCGCTGTTATAAGACGGAAATAGAAAGGATAATGGCGACGCTGTATCCAAAACACAGCTCAATATTACATCATAAATCGTCTAAATAAACAAGAAAATTAATTACTCAATATTCAAAGCGTTAACATAAATTTCTATTCTTGGGAATATTGAGTCAGTATGGAGTGTCATAACAACAAACAATACTTAATTAAGGGCGCGAGGAACAATCTCGGTTGCCTATTAGCATGTAAATTTGCTTCGTGGTGGCATTCAATCACACGGAACGCGCAAATATGATAGATCTGTCATACATGATGTACTATCTACATGCAACCATTTTGTCTAATTACGAAAGGGTATCTACCCATTCTTAATACTTGTGGAAAGACATCTATAATTATTCCTCAGTTTAGAGCATAAGAATGTTGGTGGTCACAACGCGGCTTTTTTTTACAAAATTTAGGTGATAAACTCACTGACTGGTCTCTAACGGCCATAAACAACTGTAGCCGGCTCCACAAAGAACAAAGGTTCTACCTGAAGTCAAACACAGATGCTTTGTCACACTTGAATACTGAGATGGTCAGCTGCTCAAGATCAATACCCTTGCAACAAAATACATGAACTCACGCTAGAAAAAGAGGTGACGATTTTTGAAAAATATCAATATTTCACATACCATAACATCTATTTCAGTCCCAAAACATCTCAAGCTACGAAACTTTTGCAATAAAAACTCAAACTAAAAGCAAGAGCATTAGTTAACAAAATGTTTTAAAGTCAAAAGTTAAAGTGCAAAGAAATCTAAGACCTTATAAAATTCAAATAGAGCACACACAGTTCTCGAAACTGTGCCAGCCGTGTAGAGTTTTGGAGTTATCACGACCGGTTGCACTGCAAATGGGTGAAATATACTAGTTAAATATGCTGTAAATTAAAATATGCCTATAAGATTATTAGTAGAAAAGTTCCGGGTTCGATCCCCAGCTTGACAGATATCTAAATGATGAAATTAGATTTTGGTTCTGGATTTGGATATTTCGGTATTGTCTTTGTGTGTTTTTGTATTCATGACACTCAAGATATAGGCGAAAGTCCCAGTGTACGGCTGTGAGTGTAGAAAGCGTTACATACTTATTATTCTTATAATTGACCTTTACTTTATGGTTAATAATCATCGTTGCCTGGACTTTCATAAAAAGTAATTGCTGCCAACATATTACCGACGTCTTGCACGTGGCATTAGTTTAAATCATCCTTCATTATAAAATCAATTTCATTGATAGACATGAATAATTATATAATATTATTAAACGGTTTCTTACTTAATTGGACGAATCCAATCAATCAGGTGGACTTGGTTGAATGTGCTTGTCTGTTTCTTCAAACTTATTAAACAAACAATTCATCAATTCGTTGTATCTAAATAATAAGCGTTAATTTTCAAGTACAACATTATTATAACAATGGATATGTGTTCTCTCTCGCTCGTTAGACGTGGATGCAGCATCTCCCTAAGTGAGCTAGTTTAAAAGAAAAACTGGAGATGTGCCCCGAAGTGCTGACACGAAACAAGAATTTTAGACTTGTATACATTGGTTGATGAAACGCTATTTTTGGATTCTACACACAGAAAAATAAATGAGATAGTCTAAAGCGAAACTTTGAAGTACCTACGAGCTCTGTCCTTAAAACCTTCCAATTATTATTATTATTATTTTGTAAATAGATTTTTATTTTTATTATCGTAATTCCATTATTGTGGGTATTAAAGTCTGGCTTTTAAAATTAATGCGCGTAATAATGTGTTTTTTGTAAAATGATAGATGTACTATTAAATAATGTGTTCTTGTTTGGATTTCGTTGTCAATTCGCAATAAACCCTTAAAGTAGACGTACATGATGGTGTAACGAAAACTACCAATGTAAATTATAATGTATCAATAATGTTATAATGCACCAATTTAATAAATTTTGCGTGTAACTCGTAATTATATAAAAGTTACGTCAAGTTTCTGACGTAACAAGTATCCCATAAAAAACATAAATGTAAAAAAGGCAAGTTCATTACTGTCTACTTAGCCTACAAATAATTTATATCTAATATCCATCGATTTATCAACCCAACAAGACACTGAAAAGAAAACAGCTTAGTGCTTCTTTTTGCCTTTAAAATTTTATCACGCGTACTTTTTTATTTAAATAAGTAAATAAGTAAATTGAAAAAATGATTTTGATTAATGGAAAACACACTATATACTTAAATATTATATCTTTTTATACCCACATAGTGAGCATGCAAAGCCTTGAATCTGGTTAATCGAGGATTCGAGGTTTGAATCCCAGGCACCACAGATTTTTTTCTAAAATGATTTGTGTATTAGAAATGAATTATGACTGATTTGCGGTGAAGGAAAACATCGTGAGGAAACCTACACACCTTAGGAGTTCGTAAAAAAAATCTCAAAGGTTGTAAAGTCTACCAATTTGCACTAGGCTAGCGAGGTAACTATATCCTAAATACTCTCATGTGGAAAACCATGCCCAGCTGTGGGACAATAAAGGCTTGACAAGATAATCATATATTATATAGTGTGCACTAAAGGACTAGTAAATTTGAATCAAAACAAAATTCAAAAAGCAAAATTTATTAATTAGACAGACTGGCAAAATGAAAAAGAAGTAATATCTTGAAATTACTTATTTTCAAAGATATTTACATTTTCCTTAGAAATAAATATCTAATTTTATTATCTTAGCTGCTTTTCACAACTATCTCTGAGCCGGGCCGCTGTAATTACAGAAGGCCTTGACGCATTTAATGTAGGCTGAAAAGTGACAAAGCTTTATAAAGAGAACAATAATTGCCTTTATTTAATATTCTGCTGAATTTTGGAGAGTTAGTTCAAAACAATTTAGAGCGCGGGAGGACTTATGCGCACTAACGGGAAAGATTTTCTGCAATGAAATAAATAAATATTTTTTTCTTAACTGTCCCGTGATATGCAAGATCGTTAGCAAAATTTTATATAGTCTAAAATATTTAAATTGCAGTAGCATAGAGAATTAAATTACAAAATTTTAATAAAACTAGCTGTGAAACAATTCATTAAAAAAGGCTTGTTCTCAAGCTTAGCTACGTGTATGGACGACATCGATTTGAATTGTAATCCTATTTGTGTTAATCAACATTTAACCTAAATAAAAGCTTATTTTACTATAATATTTAATCTTATTATTTCTTACACATATCCGTGGGTAACAGTCACAACATAGAAGCAAATAGGCTGCATGCTTCTTGGTTACTTCAGTTTTACAACTTACCATGTAGTAAAAACCACAGTGCGAGAAGACCTTGTATAGTGAAACTCCACCGGCCATTAGTCTGCGGCTGACGAGGCGTTTCTATGATTATTATGGTCGTAATTATTATTACGGTCATAATAATGATTACAGCCGCAATCATAATAACAGAGTAGATTTTATTGCCTTTATTGGGTGTTAAGGCAGGTGTTTACTGATAAGGACTAATTTAATACCAATAAACTATGTATAATTTGTTGCAATAAATGTTATTATAAAAATAGCAGTATTTATATTCCTCATAATGCTTGTGGGGTAATTAATAAAAAAATATTTGTACACACGATACAACACTAATTTTAGATAAGTTTCTTTATTGGAACGTGTTATGTTAGCGTTCGGAGTTGTAGCGTTAGAGTATGAGATAATTTTGGAACAAATATTATTGTTTAAGTCCATGGCATCTCGGAGCTTATTGAGATCTTAAAAGTTTTATAAACTTAATGTTGTGTTAAGTTTATCATCGGATGCGATTAAGAGTTGGATGGGTGAACTCTGGTGGCATAATTTCAGACGCGCTTCCAAACTTTAAAGAGCAGACGTTTTTATTGAGTTGAAATATTTGGTACTACGAGCATGTAGTCCACGTTATGGTAAATGGCCACTGCTGTTCATGGATAATCCGCAACTTACTCCAAATAGAATGTAGATTTTACCTTTAGTAAGACACAATTGTGTTGTGTATTTGGCTGAAGCTGAAGACCATAAATATTTACCGAAACGCAATAACTACTTCACTAAAAACAGGTACGGTGACGTTACCTCCATGGTGGAACCATTATTCTTCTATCACCTTACAAACCTATGACAAATTTATAGATTATATATGCTGTAGCCGTAAATCGTTGCATATTTTATATCTGACGCCGGCAGCGACTACAAACCAGAAATCTAAATATTGTGTTCAGCAAACCTCCACAAGTTTGCTTCCGTTATCTTCTGCTCTAGTTCTTTCAAAAGTAACATTCTGTTCAGTTGAATTTCAACTGCATGCAATTTAAATATAATAAACTTTGGGATACTTTTCACTTTACCTTTAACTTTTAAAAGTTTGGAATAAATGTTGAATGTACTGTTCGAAACTTGGTTCGATAGAATTTTTGATTTTCCTTGATTTTTCTTATTTGTTCAAACTTGTTTTACTAGATGAACAATTGTAGGTTAGAATTTGTATTTGCAATAAGCCCACAAGTAGAACTATCACATAACACTTATTTTCATTCACAAGGTGATAGTACGAAAATGGTTCGACCGAGGAGGTATCGCCGTCACACGTTCATTTACGCCTAGCTTAAAGCAGTTCTTGCGTTTCGGTGGAAGGCTGTGGGTGCCAGCTGATTATCATATGAAGCAACCATCTTAATTCTCGGGAGTAGAAATGTATCTAATAGACTTCAGATAGGTGATATAAGATGGTAAAACTCTTTGTGGTTCGACTGCGGAAACACCACCGCCAAACCTATTTCTGCGTAATAACAGCAGTGTTATACGCTGCAGTGTTATACGCATCTGTGGCTAACCTGGGGTGAGACTTTGATCTTATCTAGGGTTGATTACAGATGTCCATAGGCAGCAGTAGCCACTTACCAGATGAGCTGTATGCTCGTTTGTTACTTCCATACTCTCTATATATATAAGAATCTCTGTACTTTGTGCAATTGCTTTCAAGTGTTTATGAATAGCAGTAACCACTTACTTATAAGGAAATAAAAAATCTGAGAGGAGACGTGTGACCAGTCAAACAGTGATGTTTTGATAGTGACGATAATTTAACCATTATCTCATACGACTTGTATAAGAGAATATATAGAGACCAAGCTTGAATAATATTCATTATATATCCACATGCGAATTGGTTCATCAGAATCATGATTTGTCGCCTTGAGACAGATATCATTTGCATGTATACTCACATTACTTATTGAAACTATCTCTGGCCTTGATTAAGCAATCTGATTGAGCTGCAAACAATGTTTATCTACCGATACCGTTTATCTACCGTTTATCTACCGATATTGCATCTTGTACTAACAATAAATAATATTATAGTTAGTATATATAGTAATAATAGAATTGTTGTAAAAAATCAAACTATATTTTTAGTTAATTTTTTGATAAGAAAAATATCATTATATAGGTTATATGTATATTGTTATACCTTTAAAGATAATTAACTATATTCGTCTACGTCACAATAATCTCATATCGTAAGTAAAAGTAAAACCTAAAACTTTACATCTTGTTTTAAATCTTTACGCTATATCACATACCTATATTTTACAATTAAAAACGTGTTACATTGTGATGGAACGTTAATGAACATTGAGCATTATAATATCTTCATTATTTTCTTTTCGCAATCACAATGTAACACGCTTTTATTTGTAAAAAAAAATGAGTCTGTGAAAGATTCGTTGACATTCATAATCAACCCGATAAAATTAGACTCGATAGTCAACAAGATAAGAGTTGGCTACTTCTGAGGACTAAGTTGGAAGGCTTCGGATAAGTAAAACTCCCTTACAACACTCTTTTAACCAGAAGTAAAAACAGCAACGCTAAAAACTGCTGCTAATAGGCAGAAAGGTGTGGCGCTGGTACCTCCGACGTCGTACAACAAAGAGTTCCACCACCTTCTCAAAATAATTCAAGAGTATTTATAAAAAATACATATACTAATATTTTTAAAAGTATTAAAAGTTAACGTAGAAACTTTCTGTAGAACAGCTGTACAGTTGAAATCCAAATACCTTTTGAGTAGAGCGAACATAGTTTGAAATAACACAGTAAATTGGATTAACCGGTGTGTAAAGTGTCTTCACATCTGATTGAGCGGTTTTGAAACTGATGTTGATTTTCTATTTGAGTTTCAACAGGAGTGAAAGGGGTTTAAAGACCTTGTGAATGCTGGAAAATATATATTATATTACTACGCTTGTATTTTCAAGATACTTGAAATATTTCGAAGTATTTATTTTAATATGTACCGTTATTTTTGTAAATACTTGTTAAATAGAATAGTAAAATTTTGCCTTTCAAGTAATGTATTTCTACCAGTGTCTTCTTTTTTATAATATTATAGATTTAATTAAACATTATGCCCAATAAACTTTGAAAACGAATTTGTTTTATTATATTGCCAATAATTTTTTTTGGATACCTTTTTTAAAGTCAATTTAAAAAATTAATAAACACGACATATTTATAATATATTCACGTCATACACATATCTATTTCATTTATTAAAATTCATTATTGGATCGACATTTGATTTGTTTTATTTATGAAACAATTATGAAATGAGCAGAAATAAGTTTTGAAAACAAATTTTAATTTATTTGGGTTGGAAATATTTTTAATAATATTTCGGCTTCATATTACTAGGTAATAAAAGCAACTTTATCGTAGTTCAGTATTCAATTATAATAATCTTTGTAAACGTTAGGGATGAAAACCATAGAACTTCTTTATATTATAAGAAGCATAGTTTAATTAACATCTCTATTCAGGATTGACATAAATTTTATAGAACTAAGAAATTTATTTTCAGAAGTAATTTTATATTTACTAGCTGTTACTGAGAATTCGCATCTATTTTGGTATGTTCAATAAACCTTCCGTAGCGAAAAATATCTAGTCTACCATTACACCAATTTCTTACTAAGACCATATCTTTTATGCTTGAAATGGCGCTTTTTCCATAAAATAAACTGTAAGCCTCGAGCTGAACCTCATTATGGGATGGTATTATCTTCCTGCTGCTCGCTCGCTGATACGGCAACTGAGGGATTGGAATGCCACGGATGAATCAGTGTGTGCGGATTTTAATTTTGTTCATGTGCATTTTGAAAAGGATTACCGTTCGAGTATAATGCAGTGCAATGCAATCTATCTATCTATATATAAAAGCGAAAAGATGCTCAGTCATGTATTTATTAAACATTGCAGGGCCTAAACTATTTAAGGCAGAATAGTGAAATTTTTACAGTAGGTTCCTTTTATGACGTAAACGTCAGCTAAGAATGGATTTGTTAATATAACACCACTAAAAGGGTTAAATAGGGGAAAGTTTGTATGAAAGTCCGTTAATTTTAACGCAATCTCAATGAAACTTAGTGTTTAGTTTTGTAAGTTAATATAATAAAACTTATATTTTACTGTTTTTGAAAAATAAATCCCTAAGTGGGCTGAATAGGGGTTGACAGTTTTTTCGGAAATTCGCCAATTTTGATACGACCTCAATGAAACTTGGTATTTGTCTTTGTGGTTCAATAAAATGAAACATTTTTTGCCGTTTTTGAAAAATCAACCCCTAAGGTAGTGAACTAAGAGGTGCAAGTTTGTTTGTAAGTCCGCCATTCTTGATGGAAGCTCAATAAAACTTAGTATTTCGCTTTGTGGTTTGATATAATGAATTATCTATTTGATCATTTTTGAAAAATGAACCCTTAGGAAGGTTAAATAAGGGTTGAAAATTCTTTAGGAGGTCCGTCAATTTTGATGCAAACTTAATGAAACTTTGTATTTGGCTTCGTGGTTTGATAAAATGAAATATTTATTTTGCCGCTATTGAATAACCAACCCCTAAAGCTGTCAAATAAGGGTTACAAGTTTGTTTGGAACATGCGAGTTTTTATGAAAGAAACACTTATTTCACCGTTTTACGAAATCAATTCCTAAGAGGGTTGAATAGGAGATAAAGTTTTAATATATGACCGTGAATAAAGATGCAACGTCAATGAATGATTCTGGAAAATCTACCCCTATGGGGGTAAATAGGGAGTTTAAAGTTTTTTTGAAACTCCACTTATTTTAAATAAATTCTATCAATTTTAAATAATGGACAACTATTTCTTTTTTTTACCAAATCTATCCCTAAGGTGAGAAGTAAGGGTTAAAAGTTTGTTTGAAACACCATTGGTTTGAAAAAAACTCTTACTTTTAATCTTATAGGCGAGGCAAGGTCTTACAAAGGATTTTCTAGAAACTAAATCGGATAAATTCGGAATAAATTGGGGGTTGAAATTTTGTCCACCGGCATTTTAAGGGTCCAACTCCAGGGAGCGGGAGAAACAGATGAAAAGTAATCTCCCTGAACAAAAACAACCGACACAAGAACTCCAGATATAAGTCAGAGGAGTTAATCTCATAAGAAGTCCAACGCTAGCCAGACCGCAACACTTATCATAGAAAGAAAGACGGAAGGAGTGTCACGGGTATCTTCTGTCACCCCCGTGACAGAAGGGTATTCATGACGGGTATCTCCATAATATAGGAGAAATATAGCCTATATTATATATAACATGGGGTTGAAAATCTGTATAGAAATTCCATAGTTTCAAAGTTAGGAGCGCGAACATTTTAGATTTAGGCTTTTAGTACAATATTAAAATTGGATTCTGTTTGGAACAGTTATTTAGATGTAAAATACGTGAAATGAACACCCACTAATGTAGCTTACATTCATGCCAGGGGTCGGAGACTAGTGAAAAATTCCCCAAGTCTATATCCAGCAGTGGATCTTAAAAGTGTAATGGATGGGTAGATTATATATTCTGCGCGAACGAAGTCACGGGTACTGCTAGTACATCTATAAAAAAGCAAATGTGATTGTTCACGTGGAGATCGCCACACCGTATGTATTATGGCGCCATCTGTTATACATTGTCGGAACTATTAGGTATCGAACAAAACTAAGCGGGCTGCGGTGTTACTTCGACTTAGTGCGGGGCACTCCTTGTAGATGGCGTTATTTTTAATGTCACATTCTTGTATTTTATACATATTACTTGTACAATGTTTATATTGTTATTGTTTACACAATGTTTCCCTTTCTACCAGGCGTTTCATAACGGCAATTTTTTTTCTATTACTGACATCACTTTAAAACTGACTGCACTTTATTTATGCAGATTTTCAATTACGTGATCTTAACTTTTTTAACCGACTTCCTAAAAGAAAGGGAAATCTATTCGCCACGTATACTTTTTTATCTGCTCCCGGGGCATGTGTAGTGTCGTCGTCATCAGGGGAAATATGTTGAGTGCCGACTTCGGGATTATGTACTTTGTATGTACTGAACCTACATATTTTTAAATGGTTTTACTTTTTGTGGCATAAAAGTGGGTTAATTTTTTTGTTAAGAATGTATTTACATTTATTTTAGATGGAAAAGTTTTAACGGATCGATCTTAGTAATTTAATCATGCAAGAAAGGCTGAACAGATCTTGGTGATATTTGATACAGAGATAGATATAAATAAAGAAGTTAGTCTGAAATAGCACCTGGCTTTTTATTTTGAAAATATTTGTGGTTCCCATGAGATACAATGAACTCGAGTAAAATTACGAGGACAGTTAGTTATGTAATATGTTACATTTGTTATGTAATACTTTAGCTATATGTCTATATTACTCATGTATATCTGGCTAAAGTGCCTATACATCTTGTGTTTATCTACCCTACAAACCGTAAGGACAAATTATGTATCATATAAATATGAATGTTGTTGTATCTTCAGAAACCTATGAATAAAACATCAGTAGAAACCGTAAAGCCACTACTCAAACATATTAGTTGAATATATTTGAATAATTATGTACAGTCATGTTATGTATCGCAGGGAATTGAAAGGAAGTACCATCGTTAATTAAAGACCCGTCATTAGATAGGAAAGCGAACACTATATCATAATTAGATCATACTAGATTATTACCGCGGTTTTGCCCGCTTCGATCACAATTACCACGGTAATGTACCCATGTTTAGATTCATTCAATTCAGTTGTAAGCTATTTGTGCTATTTGACAAGTAGTTTTATGTGAAAGACTAACAAACACAAACACCTATGAAATTGCCGTTTTTCATGAAATAAATGTAGATTTTTTTTTCTATATTTTTTATTTCTATTAATCAAAGTAATCATTCATACAATCAATGCATCTTCTCCAACGCATTGGTAGGTTATTGATGCCCTTCTTGAAGAAATCAGCTGGACAGGAGGCAACAAATTCTTCAAAGGCATTTTCTACTGCCTCTCGGGTATTGAATTTTTTCCCGCCAAGAAGTTATCCAAAATTCTGGAAAAAGTCGAAGTCTGTAGGCGCAAGGTCTGGTGAGTATGGCGGATGACGGAAAACTTCCAACCCCAGCTTTTTTAGTTTGGAGACCGTCTGCTTTGCAGTATAAGGTCGCGTTGTCGTGCAGGAGCAGTGGAGCCGAGCGATTGACAAAAGCTGGTTGGAAACGTGCGAGCTTCTCCATCATTGTTTTCAGTTCTTCACAGTACACATCTACAGCAATACCCATCTCGTTTGGTAAGAAGCTGTGATAAATTACAATCGCGTTAGACCACCAAACTTACCCCTACAAAAGTGATGGTCAGTGACCATCACTTTTGTAGGGATAAGTTTGTCGTTTAAGGCATTGTTTGGGTGCTGAACCAGGGTCCAACTAACTTTCTGAGCGCTTACGGTTGTCGAACAGGATCCGTTTCTTATCAAAAGTAACAATGCGGTTCAGAATTCAAGGCATGTCTCGATACGTACTTCTCGCTGGTGATCAATGAGTTCGTGGGGTACCCATTTGTCAAGCTTTTTACCTTGCTAATTTGACGGATCAATATTGTTTTGATGCTAAAGTCGAAAGCTGCTGCTAATTCAGCCGTAGATTGAGTATCATCAGCTTCCACAATCGCCTTTAATTCGTCATTGTCGACCAAAGTTTTCGGTCGATCACGGAGTTCATTTTTCAGGTCAAAATTTCCAGAACGGAAGCGGGCAAACCAATAATGGGTGGTGCGTTCGTTTGTAGTGTTTGCTCCGTAAACGTCGTTGATGTTGCGTTCGTTGTGCCGCTTTGTTGCCACGACGGTATTCGTACTCCATAATTACTCGAATTTTTAACGTATCCATGATGACAAAAAATGTTCGAATGCGATAAAAACAAAACACTAACTAGTAAACAAATAAAGATTTGAAATGGCCAGTACGGCAGAACGGCAATTTCATAGGTAAAGACCTAATATTAAGATAAGATTAAGATGTGGTCAAATTTTATCTGGACAAGGAAGTAATATTAAATTTGAACCATTGTTTTTCAAATTCTGATTATTGGCGTGGCGATCGCCACACTGTTTATTAATTTTAGAGCCATCTGTTATACATTTTCGGAACTATAAAGTATCGAATAAAACTAAGTGGGTTGCGGTGTTAGTTCAACTTAGTGCGGGAGACTATTCATAGATAGCGTTATTTTTATTATGCTAAATATTTAGATACTGTCGCAATTTTGTCTTGAATGCATATGTGGCGTCCCATGTAGTGGTGCCATCACCATAACGGTCTGACACGCAGTGGGTCCCGGGCTCGAACCCCGGCCAGGCAGACATCAGTTTAGATTTCTGTTCTGTTTCTGTTTGTGTGTCGAAAACATGTGATGTGATGATAATGTCGATAATAAACAAAAAAATAGACATTAAATAATTATAACGTAAAACCAAAAGTAAAAATTTACATTTATAAAAAAATAGCCGTCACTGGATGCCTGACAGATGTCAAACACCGTATTTTGCAAGTAATATGCATAATAGACAAGATTGCGACAGGAACTAAACATATAGCATAATGAAAATAACGCCATCTACGAACAGTACCTCGCACTAAGTCGAACTAATACCGCAGCCCGCTTAGTTTTTTAAGATATTTATTTAAAAGTTCTTCAAATGTATAACAGATGGCGCAACTATATATTCGGTGTGGCGATCGTCACGCGAATAATCAGGTTTACGTGTGCCTATAGATGTTTCACATCAAAAAATACAGTCAAAGAAAATGGGATGACAAATTTTGAGCCACTCGTTATATTAATATACACCCACGTTTATAAATCAATATCTATTTTTATGATTCATCCGAACTCAGTAACTCGAAAATCATTAAAATATTGTCAAGAATATAATTCAAACGCCGTCTCCTACGACACTCCGTAAATCAATTCGAATGTATCACAAAAAGACGAACACATTTTATGCGAAATATCGAATAAATCCAAATACGATACATAAAAACCTTTGAAGCTCTTTGGGCTTATTTTTCGGATCCTTCGAACATACGCAGAACAGTTGAGGAATCTGCACCAATGTTTGCGACAAGCGAAAGATATACTTAAATATATCTTGATTACAGTTTATTCTTTTTATGTAGATATCCCTACTATAATATTATAAATTCCCATTTAAATTACTACAAAAAAAAACATGGGATACTTTTTATTTAACAAATATGCAATCATAATTGATTTTTTAACTGATGTTCGAGTTAATCGGCACGGACATGGAAGACGGCAACTACTCAAAAGTGTTAATATTTATACTATTACAGAAAAAAAACGCTAAACGCTAACGGTGCAACAATTGCATTGAACACATTTTTTGTATGTTACGTCTTTAATATGGAGGATACGAAGGAATAAAACTAAAGGGTTCTTGGAGCTATATCATCGCCGTATGGCTGCGGTCGTTAGGTACGATACGTCCCATTGCGACAAGAAACGGGAATACGATTTGGATCGTTTATAACTTAGTCGAGTTCTTTCTTTGGCTCTTTTGTAGTTCCACTGTGACATCAACTTTACAACAAATATGAAATTAAATTAAATATAATATAAACAAATGGCAATTAAAATATTTTTTACACATTCTGCGCATCGGAATACGACGGCAACTAATAAGGTCCGGCAGGAAACTAAGCGGGGTTTGTGTTTTCTTTATGTTAAGTTCATCCACACATATACTGAAGTTTTTGTTTATTTTTTAAATAGGATTTTAGACCAAAGACTATATTAGTGCTAGCCAAGTGCAAATTAGTACGAATGTGTCTACAAAAATAATGTTTAAATTAATAAATAATTAACAATTAGGAAGTTCCGTAACGAAAACCAATTAAACGCTTTCTACACTCATAGCCCCACAGTAGGATTTTCTCCTGTGTCGTGGGTACCATGGACACACAAAGACGAATACACAAACACCCAGACCCAGANNATCTAAACTCATCATTCAGATGTCTGTCTGGCCGGGGATCGAACCCGGGACCCACTGCGTGTCAGACCGGTATGGTGACCGCTCAGCCACGCGGGTCGTCACTCTAAGGAATATTTACCGATTCGGTCAAGGTTGCCTTCTATTAAAATACTTCTAGAAATCTATTTTTTAACAGCTGTTCATGTTTCAAAATATCACTAAGTTAAACTATCCGAATGCTGCTACCATTCTGGAAATGTTGCCTGAAACTTTTATAGATTATGAAATATAAAAAATATACATAAATAAATAAAAACTACCCACACATACTTACACGTCAACAAATCGTTCAGTTATCATTCTATGAAACATCGAAATATTTCCCCAAACTTCAATAGCAAGAATGTTTACAAATTCTTACAAAAGATAATACTGAGGGAATCTTTTTAATTTCGCGCAGTAGGCCGCAAAAGGCGAACGGGAAGCATTTGAAAGGCAACGTTGCAACTATGCGTCTTAGCACCAGCGCGGAACAAAGAAGGCGAAAAGGTTTCACATTCCTGCCTCAAAGACGGCACATTTCCTACGATCTGTGTCACCCTTTATAGTCACTCTTTCCTTGGAACTGAAGCTTCCAGGGTGTGACCTTTTAAACTGGAGCGCTGATGTAATACGCCTATGCATGCTTGAGCATGAACCCGCTTCTTCGCGAAATAGGTCTGATACTTATCGCCTTACGTAAACTATCAAAATTTGTTTCCATACTTATATTATAATTATTTTTGTTACATTTCTGTTTGGGATAACCAGGTTACATGAAATAATATACGCACAGCATAGTGTTATTGTCAGTATCTAATTGAAGAAATTTTTGGACCATAATTATCGATATTATTATTATTTATACTATGTAAATTATTAGGTACATACCTATACACCTATCGTCAACCCATTATTGTCCCACTGCTGGGCACGGGTCTTCTCTCAGATTGAGAGAGTTTCTGGCCATAGTCCACCGTGCTGGCTAAGTGCGAATTGGTGACCTGTCTATACACCTATTTAATAAAATCATATGGCTTTATTTTGAATATGCGTACTGCTTTCTAGGGAGGCAGTAGGCCTATACAGAATAAAGTCACTTACAAATTGTCAGTTACAGTATTTTTCCTACCACTGAATCGGAACACGCCCTCAACTGCGAAGGTCAGGCAAAATGTTCTCAGTTGAGGGCGTGTTCGGATCTCAGCGGATTTCTCTGTTTTCTTTATAATCAGTGCATATATATATTTACTTGTGTTTTATGTATCTTGTTATTTACACGCATAGAGCATAAAACAAGAAAAGCTAGATATATGTAATATATATTTAAATGCCTATGGCTTTCCTACCCAACGTTTATCTGTGAGTTTTTGTTTGAATTGATTACTGAAAAGATTCTGAAAATTACTCAAAGCATTATTTACATTCCATAGTCTATGTACCTTCTATGACCTTATTCTAACGAAAAATGTTAACCAATATAAATCTTTGCTACTTTTACTTAAATTTATCATTTCCAACATTCGTCTGAAAAATTGGAACAAAATCATTATTTATTTATTTATCATTCATTTAGTTCATGCAGCACGTCCTCGTGTGACAATAATGCGAGGAAAACCAGCTGTTCGGACAATACACACTGATATTGATAAAATAGAATGCGATGTCGAAAATTCACGCAATCCAATAATACCCCGGATTTACTACTATCCTCTACGTATATAAAATTAGAACGGTTGTCTGTTTCTTTAATTTGATTTAAGTAGCAAAGGAGATTACAGTCCACCTGATGTAGCCACTGTCGTTTATGGACATTTGTGACCAACTATGGAAAACAGATTTTTTACCTGAAGCCGAACACAGATGCGATAACAGTCCTGCCAACTGAAGCTACTTCACACTAGATATATCTATATTAAAAAAGGTTTAAAATACAAATTATTATATTACTTATTTTACACACGCTCTCAACTTACTTCTCAGACAATGCATTTTTGGCAGTCTCGGAGAAGGCTTCACTTATATTTGGGATTGGTTACCGTTTTATCAACGGTAGATGAATATTTGTAGTTTTTAATGTTTGCTAAAAATCACGCAAAAACAGCTGAACGTATTTGCACATAAATTGTTTCAAAAATATATTATTTTTGTAGTTAAATCAATGGTAATTTTCAATGAAACAGTAAAGATATAGCTACTTCCAATTTAAGTTTGTTTAGATAGACTAATAGGCAAATAAATTAAATTAATTGATATAGTATAAATAAGTAAACGATTTATCTAAGTTGGTAAATAGAAATAGGCGGATTCGGGGACAAATATGAGTATGGAATAAAAATAAGATTTGATAGAAATTTCCTCACAATATGTAGCGAATATTTATACGTCGGTAATCCGACGGCGCCCCTGAATAAGTAACGGTACAAATCGACGTGGACGGATGAAAATAAAATCTTTCATAAAATATGTAAAGCCCAGTTCACATGTCAAGGAAATAAAAAAAATGTTGTAAGCATTTTGTATTTCGCATGTTCAACCGATAAAGTAATATGGAGCCACCATACAACCAACATAAATTTTTACCTTCAATAAGAATATTTTTTTATAATGTAGCAGTAGTGAACGAGCAGTTCGTCTGATCGCAAATGACACTGACACCCACGGGAATCTATAAAATCTACCTTAAGATTTGAGTGTTGTATGAGGTTACGATACGTTTATATTCCTAAGAATGGAGTTTGAACGCGTTGGATAAGTATGTCTCCCTTGTGTGTAGCAGTGTGGCGTGTAGTGTGTTTGGTGTTAAACCATAAAAGTGTCTATCACCTAGAAGACGAGATAAGAGAAGTTCATCAACTAAAGTGAGGAATGATGAATCTGTGCATACTACACAGATTTTGGTATGGAAGTGGTATATCTCATCATTTAATAGGAGGAATCATGCATGCAGTGAATAAAAATAATAAAGTATGTACAAGCGCCTTAGTATAACAACCCCAAGATATCATAATTA
This sequence comes from Cecropterus lyciades, assembly GCA_002930495.1. NCBI lineage: Eukaryota > Metazoa > Arthropoda > Insecta > Lepidoptera > Hesperiidae > Cecropterus > Cecropterus lyciades. The sequence continues at coordinate 269,774 of MOOZ01000752.1, read as the reverse complement.
TATGCATTGCCGCTCCTGAAGACTAAATAGTCAACTTATGTAACTATTATCAATTTTTAAAGGTATATGTGGTAGAACCTGTGTAGTTCGACCGAGGATTTACGAAGATCAAGAGAACCATCTCATATGATCAATCTAAATCAATCATCAATCAATTTTAAAGATATGATATTTCTTAATTTGCCTAACAAGATCGACTACGGCGTAGATAAGCCCTATTTAATTTCATTCGAACTAAAAATTCGACATGTACACTTACCTTTACTGCCCCACCTTGTGTCAGAGGTCACAGCTGCCAGGTCGTGTTGCACCTGCCGGCGAAAATAATAACGAATGCATCGCGGGTTTGAAGCTCTGAATAATAGATGACTCGATCTGAAATATCTATTGAATTCTGTTTCGGAATAGAACTCTAATACTGGTATTGTGTTTTATTTTAATACAATTTGCAGCGGATTGTAAATAACAGCGGTTTCGTGAATTTAGTTCAACAAAGTAATTGGTTAATGCTTACCAATTTAAATTAATTCCTTACAAAACTCAGACTTACAATTCTCAGCGATAGAGCGGGTGGAAATGGGTGAAATAAGAAATGGTTCTGTTTTACAGTTGATATCATTTCAAAAGAACAAAACAAAGGATTTTATAATAATACCATACCATTTGCTTTCAAAAAATTTAAGGATGGTATAATAAAACATTACAATTGCCTAATAAGTTTATTCTAAGTTATATTATAAAAAAAAGCCAAGTACGAGTCTAACGGGCGTACTGTGGGTTCTATATCACTATTATTATTATTTTGAGATTAAATAATATAAGTTGGAGTTTTTTTTTATACTATTGAAGTAGCAAATGAGCACATAGTCCACTTGATGGTATGTGATCAATGTCGCCCATGTTCATATCAGCAAGCAACTTCATACGAAACAGGTGTTCTATCTGAAATCTGCTGTAGGTGCCTTGATTATCAACGATTATGATGGTCGCCTTATATTTATTAATGTGCCGATAACCACACCGTTCTAGTAAAAGTTGGTGGTAGAACTCTTTGTGGTTCGACTCCGGAAACACCACCGCCACACCTATTTCTGACTCATAACAACAGTTTTATGCGCTGTTGTGTTCTGATCTGAAGGGTGTGGTACTAAGACATACTTATCCGAGGAATTCCATCTTAGTCCTCAGGGGTAGCAACGCATCTGTGGCTAACCTTAGGTGAGACTTTAATCTTACCTGGGGTTGATTACAGATGTCCATGGGCGGCAGTAGCCACTTACCATCAGATGGGCTGCAGGCTCGTTTGCTACTTCCATACTATAAAAAAAAGAAATCTGTCCTACCTCTGTAATCAAATTGTATGCTTTCTATTACCTTGTTAACTTCGCAAAATTATTAGCTTTATGAGCAATATTTTAAGAATATCTAAGAGCTTATATTTGGGGGACTACTGCGCCAAATTACACGCTTATAATATAAAAATATTTTATTAGGTGACAACGCAAAACCCGCGATAAAATATCGTAAGCATAAATAGATTTAAAGGGTAAAGGCGTGTAAAATATCGCTGACAACATCCGATTCATCTCAAAGCATAAGTTGTTACGCGGATGCAATGCGTTAAGCTGTCGCGGTCTTGTTGAAAGAATTTCTACCAAGTTACGTTATTTATGACGTTCGGGCTTCCGCCACACAGAATAACTAAACGATCATATTATGAATGAAAACGTGAAATCCGCAACTTAAGTTAAAGATTCAAAAATAATTTACTTTGAATTAACTTAAAATGTATACAAGTAAATAAAAAAAAATGTATTTCCATGGTTGCAAATTAAACTGTTATTAAGCATGTTTTAAACATTTAAAGTAGTGTATATTATTTTTCAATTTGTATTGTAAGCTTAGGGCCGTACTAAAAAAGGGTAAAAAATAAATTCTGATATTTCTGTTCGAACCACTTGTGAACAATAAAGAACACAAGCCTACGTAACATCTTACAGGGGGAAAATCCAATTAAGTGCCGACTACGCTTAACATTTACTTTCTAAGAGATGCCATAACAATAATATTTAGGAGGCGAACTATTTCATACGGCCTTACAATCCCAAACGTCGATCTCGCCATGTTATTACTTTGTTCAAAACTTTCATAGCAGCTCCTTTCTCTCCATATTTTGATTAATTACAAGGAAGTTCATTTGGTGGCAAGTTCGTGCGACAGGGGCCCAGTAATTAATCAGGCGAGGTCGTTGCTACTGGTGTTAGCTGGTTGCTACATAGGTCACCCCTGCTACGGTTGTTGTAGCACCGCTCATAACTTCGTAGGACTACACGAATTTAGTACTGTGCTACGAATCTCGTAGCACTGCAACGTATGTATGTATCTATGTAATAACAAAGGATTATGCAAGCAAATTAAATTAGAGAACAATTATGACTCCCATAGCTCACATTTAGTCATACAATTGTGATATTATGAGTACTAAATTTTGATATATCGCAAGGTAAAACTTTGTAAAGTATAAATTTCAACAATGTACGAGTGATATAGTTCTTGGATTGAGTTTGAGCTTATTGCTCGTAACCCAGATTGAGTATTGCAGGAAACCTAGTATGTTATGGGTATAGCTAAAACTTTGATAAGGGGGATTCAAATAATGGAGGACTTATAGACACCCCTCCCTTATAGACGCCCCCGGTATAAGTGAATTAAGTTTTTAAATCCACGATAACGCTATTATAATATATTATTTTGGTTTCATATTGTGTGGTTTATACTTGCATGGGCGTACAAACTTAGCTTTCAACTTATTTGTAGTGAATTTTAATTAGAATTTCTATTATATTAATTAGGAGTTACCAAGCATTGGATGCTTATTATTTCTATTTGATAATAAAGTCAGCATTATCATTATTATAATTAGAGTTCAGGTTATATTTCATTATTCAAACCAGTTATGGTTTGTTTACGCCATTCACTTTTGCGTAACATATTTTGTAATAGCCTTAAACAAATATTAAAGTGTTATAAATTTAAAAAAAATACCAAGTGGCAGAACCAATATAGTACGACCAACTAAGTGACACCGCTACTTATTCTTGCTTTTCGGTGGAATCTTAGTCCTCGGGAGCAGCAACGCATCTGTTATCGATTTCAGATAGAACGCCTATTCTGTATGAAGTTGCTTACAGGTGTCCATAAGGAGCAGTCACCGCTTATTGTACATTGAAGCCTTCTTTTTAATAAAAAAAATGCTAGCTATAAATGGGATGCGAACCTGAAATATCTAATATTTATTTAATATTAGATATTTCAGGTTCGCATCCTTCACGTATATGTTGTCTATTACCCATATTCAAAGCTCACCTAAAACAGACATCTAAATTTCTACCAAGACAGTATGCTACAGACAGAGTTGGAATACACTTAGTGTAGCATAACTATTCCGAAGTTCTAAGTTAACTCTGTGCTTCTACAAGTAAAGAATCAACTGTAGAAGTCGTGGAGGTTTCGAACTAAGTGCTCCAAACTTGTGGTGCTCCGCGCGAAACTTGGCGAATTGAGCTAAATACACATGTATATTTGAGGGAATCACAGTAATAGATTGCGAGAAATTAATATAGGTACCTATATAGACTCAATTTTGGGTAGAATGATCGTATGAGTTGATTGACTAGAATTTTTACTGTATTCGACAAAAATCTGTTCACAATAGGGTTGATCTGAAGTTTATCTTTCAAGCGGCTCCAATTCCAATTGATGTTTAGGTACTAGGTCACTTAGTACTTATTATAATTGCCTGGTTTATAAAGTAAGTTACTGGTAATATAAGAATTATACGTTATTTAACAGCGAATAAAAACTTAACCGAATGATTAATTGTAATATATATAGATTGTTTCATTTAAATTACAGCATTTTAAAGGATACTAACTGATTTTTTACCCACTTAACCCCATTCGATCGATGTCTACTTTTGCATACATGTTTGGTTTGGATGACATTACTTGAACAAAGACATCATTGTGAATCCAATATAGTGGACGACCCAAGATGGTGGACCAATTATATTGACAGGATATTATTATTGTAACCAACACACCAAAGGAAAGAGGTAGTTTATTCGTCACGAAGTTTTTAGTACTCTGATGTTATGGGTTTCAAATGAAAGGTAATAGGAAAAACAATATAACGTTATTAAACAACTTGTTTTTAAAAATATTTTTAAACATTTTTATTTATTTCTATCATTGGAAACGATGCGTCATTCCACGTGCAACTCCATTTAGAAACTAGGTAACTTTTCATCTGTTTTCTCTTTAATACTGCAGTAAATATAACTAGTGAATGAAATTAATAAACACTTAAAATATTAACCAGGTACCAAAATATATGAAAATAATACAAGCTAACTAAACTTTTCAAGTTATCTAAATCAAATCGTTATTTTTATGATATACGATCACTCATAGCCAAATTGCCGAAAGTAAAGCGATGTAGTAATCCAATCATTATCTAAACAAGTATCAAACTCGAGGTCTCAGAGGATCCAACTACACTAGAGTGCCGTCTGCGGCTTTCACTCCCGGCAAATATTTTCAGAGGTCATTCGTTACTTGAGAGGCTCCATTTACAGATATTTACCCACTGCCCTTTTTCAGCTAATAATATTTAGATTAGTGTTTTATTTAGTGTTGACGTGAGTTGTATATGGTAATAAGAAATTTTATGGCGTTTTGTTTACTAAAATATTGTTAATAATTCATATTTTTTTAAGAAACAAATTGTTTGTTTTCTTTTTTACGTGCTGCTTCTCTCGTATATTTATTTTTGTAATTAATTTTGTAAGTATTATATACTTATTATGCAATTTAGGTTTCAATATTAGCATGTTCACGCTCACATGACGAATGTCTTAATGAGCGATTCTCATCCTCAGGATGCGGATCGAAAGATGCTCATTGTACATAAAACATATTTTACCAAGGAATGAATTTAAGATTTATAGCGAAATTTTCATTCCAATTTTAATTTCATTTTTGACGGATCTTCACAATTAAGGTCGTGATCCGATCCGGCAGAAGTGTAAGAAAAACATATTTATTGTAAGTCCCCCCCTAGGAATTATGCAAATTAAATGTATCATATTATTTCATGTGATTTATTATTTTACTTATTTTTATTATTTTACTTATTTTTTTGTCGTAAAATAATTTATACGTGGGTATTGGAACAACCAATTATTTTACTTTCAACCTTTGTTGTAGTTTTTCAGTTGCCGGATAAAGCGATCACTTTGTTGTAGAGTGTGTGCGGACCCTCGAGCAAGCCTTCAATATCGTATTCTCTCAGCGTAGCGCCCCTCAGCGCCCATCAATGTTCAAGCGAGCCGATACATATTGTCTAGTAATGGACTCGCTCGCCTTGCACACTGATTAGTTACATATACAATTGTGTATACACGACATTCTAGCTTATCGTTGGACTCGAATAGCACTCTGCCTCTTCACACAACTAAAGAGACCTGAAATATAATAAATAACTAGCAGACACGTGGCCACTTTGTTGGGCTTTGAAATTTTTTTTTTGTGTGGTTCATAGTACCAAATGTTAAGGTTTATTACCCAACTGCTAAAAGGTAATGTTTTGATTGTGTATGTATGTACATATGTACATTTTTGCATGCCAATTTGGCGAAACATGTTTGATCTAGTATGTACAATTTTGGTGTAACTACCTTTGTTACCTTTCAAGTGAATATTAAAATTATTATGATTATTTTAATTGTTCTTCTTTGTATACAATATTTGATGTAGTAGTAGTCATTATCTGGCAGCAAAATGTATTATTTTTCTGCATATCCAACCAGAGATAAACCAACATATAACATATGTAACTATGGAATAACACTCTTTTTTAAATCAATGCCTTCTTTTATTCCGTACCGTATGTACAAAAAACGACAAAAATGTCAAGTTTGTTGTATGAGAGCCCCTCTTAAATAATTATTTTAATTTCATTATTTATATTCAAAATGAATATAAATAATGAAATAACTAAATATTCTGTGAATATTTCAAGAGTCTATTCCCTCTTAAACATTTATTTTAATTTCATTATTTATATTCAAAATGAATATAAATAATGAAATAACTAAATATTCTGTGAAGAGAGTCTATCTGTTGCCCTTCAATATTGATTTTATTCTGCTTTTAGTATATGTATTAGCGGCAACTGAAATATATCATCTGTAAAGAAAATCAGCAGTATGAGACACAGTTTGGTGACAGACAGACTGACAGATGAACGGACGGACAACGGAGTCGTAGTAATAGGGTCCCGTTTTTACCCTTTGGGTACGGAACCCTAAAATCATCTAACAGAAATACCACCCAACAGATTACGATATGGTAGCGGTTTCATATCTATACTATATACCTAGTACTTAAGGAATCCTTAGCGGACAAACAACGTGGCACGTAATTTGTATAAGATTTAAGCTATCCTAGCTTTCAAGTTGGATCAAACTGAACCCGGTGTGTAAATTTCATCGAAATCGGTCCAGTAGATTAGGAGTCCATAGCGGACAAACAACGTGGCATGTAATTTATATAGATATAAGCTAACCCATCTTTTAAGTTGGATCATACTGCACACGCTGTGCAAATTTGATTGAAATCGGTTCAGTAGTTTAAAAATTATCGCGAAAAAATAACGTGACACGTAATTTACATACATATATTAAGATAAACAATAATTAACACTTTCTACATTTATAGCCCTACACATAGGAATCTCTCCTGTGTCGTGGGTGCCATGGACAAAGTCGAATACATAAACACCCAGACCCAAAACAGAAATCAAAATTCATCATTCAGATGTCTGGCCGGAAATCGAACCCGGGACCCACTGCGTGTCAGACTGGTCTAGTTTTAAAACTAAAAAAGCAATATGTCACCATGATTAGTCCCTTAAATAATTTGACACCAAATTACTGTAAGGCAAAAATAAGTGCAAAAATGGCGTCGCAAACTGAGTATAAATATGTTTAATCAACGTACTGGGACTAAATTTACACAGTATATAGAAATAGAATACATCTTCTGTGTTTAACCACTCTGTGTACCAACGCCGAATATGCTGGCAAGTACAAAATTGCTAATATTATTATAATATTTTACGAAACATTACAAAGCGCTAGGTTACGTTCGTAACGAGCGGTTTTGTATAAAAAATATATTAAACGCTAAAGCCGCAGCATATTTGCGCGATCTTCCAGCGAACTTAGCGCTGACACAAAGGCGCATTGTTTAGAAATACGCGCCGTCATGTATTGAGCGCTTCAGACGTAGAATGGTTTGAACCGCTACTATACAACAAAACAAAAGTCGATTATAAAACAGGCTTACTCTACTACGCTTGATATTCTCATTTGTATTGGTAATATAAAAAAATCCTACTACTAAGAACTTAGTAATAATATCATTTTTTAAATATTTTTTTTAATACCATACTAGATAGTTACATTTTTTTTAATTTGAGAGTCCTACATGTCGGTATTCAATTCGTGCTACTATTATTTAAGACGTTTACGCTCTTATACGCTCTGATACTTTTTAAACGTTTGAACTTAAAAGTTTTAAAAATGTTTTTTTTTTTTGTTGTTTTTGTTAAAAAAATAATAAATGTATGCAAAATATATCATTCTGGTTTGTTTTTGGATTCAAATACATTTAAATTAAAAATATCTAAATTTGTTGCGTCTTCCAAACTTTTAAACTCCTGCACGTGTGAAACGGCCTCTAATTCCCGTACCATGACTCGTCACAATCTGTATTGAAACATTCTTGGGAACGCAAATTAATTGCATTTTTAATCCCGGCCGCGGACACCGCGATTGCCTTTTACGAGATATTTCAATAACCGCCCTGTGGACCGGTGAGTGATTAATTTGATGTAAGATGAGTCTAATTTTATGTATCCAACCATTTTATTTAATCACTTTGTTGAAGGTAATTGATTACAATAATAGAATAACAAATTATTTGTTTAAACTACGAGTTTACTTTTATTTACACATGGATTTTTTATATGTATTCTATAATATTCTCCTGAGATAATATAATATATAGAATATAGACATATGATATCGAACTTCCTCCTGTGTTATTCCCGAAGCTGTCCTTCAAAGCTGGCGATTATGTATATATACATATATACACACACTGCAAAGCGTAAGTAAATGTTTCATGAAAATCGGGAAACCTTTGAAAAGATAAACATATACAAGCAAACATATTCGAAAGGTTGTAGAACTCTTTGTGTTTCAACTCTAGAAGAACCATCGCCACACCTTTGCTGCCAAATAACATCAATTTTCATTGTTACGTTATGATCTGGAAGATGTGTATAAGGGACATACTTATCCGAGGCATTCAAGTTAGTCCTCAGAATAGCAGCTGTCCTCAGAATAGGGGCTGGTTACAGATATCCATGGGCGGCAGTATTCACTGTTTGTAATTTACATAAACAAACGACAAGATTTCATAAATAAAACCACGCGTCACAAGTAAAACCCGAAGCAAAGTTGTTACTATGTATATAATGTTATACTCACATTCCACCGCAATGTAGTCTTCGGGGCAGAACATTACAACTTTAGGAACCTCAACCAGCCTGTGTTTCTTTCCCAAAACATAGGACCCGAAGATGAAACTTAAAACAAGGGTCTTTCCCAAAAGACGGGATCTAATGTTCGTGTTTTTCGTGTTGCCTCGGGGATGCCCAGATATACTTACTGACCAGTTGTAACCGACAATCTCCAGCTTTGTTTAAGTTTAACCCCCAGATAATAGTTACGAATGTGTTTTGAAATCAATTAAATGGTGTTGTGTTAGTATGACAACGAAGTAGTACAGTCCCTCCTACGAAAGAAGAGAAAGAGGGCCGCCATACCGCACATTGAAGGTGTAACAATTCTATCGTTTCAATAGATGCTATAATATCCGTCTCACTTCCTGTTATATATGAAGTTGGTTTCACATGTGTATGGAGGTCAATGATCACTTACCATCAGGTGGACTGTATACTCTTATGTTACTTCAATTTACTAAAATATCAAAAATATACGTAAAAACCAATGACAAGTATTTTATAAACTGTTGAGCTCCGTAAAACGTATCAAATGAGCTCGACGAACAGTGAATAAACAAATTTAACAAAATATTCTCGCAGAGTATTAAACCTAAAAGATTTATAGCCTGTGCTTACACATAAAATATGCCAACAATAGGCATGACGTGAACAAACGAGCCGACACCTACGTCGTTAGCAAACGCCTACAAAATGAACAGTAGAACTTTCTTTGTTACGGCCATAGAGTTTGAAATTCATGTATATTTTAAATGTGGGAACGCGCTGCGGTTCGATTGCCGTGTTTAGTTTTTGCTAAAATTATCGCTTATTCTAACTTGGATTCTTCTACATAAGTCCTCTATTTTATCTTTTAATTTAGTATTTCTTTGAAAAACAGTTCAATTTTGTTGTGAGTATGAAGAATGTTATAGATAATTTAAAAATGTTCTTAAGTTTAACTTTTAAGGTTTTAAACTAAATATAATCAAGTTGAGCAAGTGGAAATATAGATGTTACTCAGACCTTAGTGATTACAGAAATACAACAGATGGTGAATGAATTACAACAGGAATATATGATGTATTCCTGTTGTAATTCATTCACATGTTTTTTTCACCATAACAAAAACGAGAAAAAATTCTAAATTATATTAGAAATGTATCTAGGATTTGTACCTGGAACATTTTGAATTTAACAGTAACTAATAATAAATGAAACACTCCAAATCCTTAAAGGTTCTTCCATTCTAGGGATCGATAGCCCGAACCCTTACCATTAAGCGAACTAAACGCTATGTTATGTATATCAGGGCTTATTCTAAGGGCATTTGCATAAATGCTTTCTAAAATGACGTCCTGTTTCCCGGACACAGGAGCCGGGATAATATGATTACTTCTATAGAGACGCTTAAAGGAAATGGGAATTTTAATTGTATTTACGTAAGCGGTCTACAATGTTGTGTTGTGAGAAGAATAAAGTTTTCTAAGATGATAAGTTTCACGGTAATATTTTGAGGTTCCGTCCTCAAAGAGTAAAAACAAAACTGTAGTTGCCCCGTCGCCTGTCCATTGGTCACTAGGCTCTATCGCTAGCACCGCAACATATAGACACTATTTTTTTCCAGAATGTGTAACACTATGTTCACTATGACAACTGATTAAAACCCAAATGATTGCTGCTGTTGCTGCTGTGCAATACCATGCTCAAACACAAAAGATGTAATAAGCTGGTGATAGAATCCTTAGTGGTTCCACTCCGAAAGTACCGCCGTCACACCTATTTCTGCCTAATATCAGCAGTGTTAAGCGCTGCTGTGTTCTGGTGTGAATGGTGTGGTAAGAGAAACATACTTAGTCCTCAGAAGTAGCAACGCATCTTTTACCAACCTCAAACTAAGACTAGCCTAACTAAACTAAGACTTTGATTTTATCTGGGATTGATTACAGGTGTCCATGAGTGTCGGTGGCTACTTACCACCTTCAATATTATAAAAAAAAGCTAAATTAAAATGCCACATTCCTTTTATAACCGCTATAATGGCAATGATTAATAACATAAGATTTTGAAAAACAACTCACATTACGTAACACTTTAACTTTTACAAGTTTTGAGATGTTAGTATCCCTAGCAACAAGAGTTCGGCTTTCCACAGAATTATAAACTTTACGTAACAGGTTATAAAGGCTCTATTATATTATAAGTTATGTCGGTGTTGCTCACCGTACAATGAAGGAAACGTTTGAAGAGTCGCATTGCAAAACTCATCAAGGTACTAATTACTCTTTGAAACATAAGAAGTAATTTTCTAAACGAGGGAGAACAACTTAGAACCTCGCTAAACTGGAAAATTGGAATGGTGATGGGGAACAACAGCCTTGGAGGTAGATGTGCAACTTTTCCTTACCAGTGCTGGACGTAAGTCACTCAGAATGAGAAGAGCTTGAGCCATAGCCCACGCTATTCAAAACACGCCTTGAGAAAAGTTTTGAAGTAAAATTTTCTCGTGGTATTTTCCTTCGCCGCTATGACAAAATCAATCTTCTTTTTGGACTTCGAAAAATACAAAATGGATACCATATGGGTTTCAATCCAGTTTAAGAGATCTAAATTAATAGATTATCACTGCTATTAGCTATAGTACGAAAATGAAACTGTTGAAAAAGTCGACTGTATTAAAAATAATGGAAGGAATACAAACAACTGTCATATAATATATTCGGCCCGAAAGTTTTTTTGTAGTAGTATTAGTAGGTCTTGTGGTCTGAAAAATGAAAGACGAATAGCTCATATTACCTTTGAAGGAAAGAAGATGCTAACAATATCACATCTTTCAAAATCCCTATTTTTTACATAACATGTAGCCACAAGGGAAACAACATATATATAACATATTTATGTTGTTTTGTTTGTGCATTCATACACAATAAATGCAGCTAGATAAAAAGGTAATATTATCTCAAAAATTATCAAAGTCATAAATTATTAATGTAACAGTAGAGAAAACATAAAATTGCAACAGTGTGTCAGAGTTTCAGTGCACTGAAATTGTATTGTAACGAACAACAAATTTACTACAATGCAGTAGAACGAAACAATAACGTTTGTATTAAATCACTGTTTGCTAATAAAACTGCTGGGGAACTAAAATGGTATGGTCGCGTACGTTTCTCAAATGCGATGCGTTTTAGTGGCACAGAGAATATGAAACTAGTTATTTCTGAGATTATTTTTACACGACTACGTCAGGAGGGTAATGTTTTCGGGCGTGTGTATGCATGCATGTATGTATGCGTAAATAAATAACGCTTTGTACACTCACAGCTCCACACTAGGACTTTCTCCAGAGTTTTAGGCACCATTGACAAACAAAGACGAATACACAAAAACCCAGACCCAGAACAGAATCTGAACTCATCATTCAGATGTCTGTCCGGCCGGGGATCGAACACTGAACCCACTGCGTGTCAGACTGGTATGGCGACCGCTCCGCCACGCAGGTCGTCATGTATGTATGTATGTCTATTTGGCTTTGGCTGATACTACAGCCCAAACGGCTTAACGGCTTATGTCACACTTATGACATATCATTAGAAGCGTCTCAGTTTTCAAAGGGAAATACGTTATGTAATTTTGAACCATTTTTAAAAATATATATATTTTTCAAAATACCCCTGCCTCATGCCTAAAAAATAGGCAAAGGGGGAGCTTTGATTTTCATTTGCACGACAATATAGGTATCAAATGATTATTATTCATTACTTGTAAGCTACTGAAAGTCCAAATAAACGATTGAACAAAAATCTTTGAAAAGCAGCAATAGTTACATTTAATTTAATTTAATTAGGAGATCTCGACTCGTTTAGCGCCTCTGCTCTTTCGCTCTTTTGAAACTAGAACTGCATTTTAACTCATTTAATGAGGCAAAATAGGTATCGCGGTGGTGCCGTAGTTGAACTATGAAGGGTGTTACCATCTTGTAACGAATTCGGATATAAAAACAAAATGAAATTATCCAATATATATACCAACGAAGGCTTACTTCAACATAAATTTCTAACCACATTTTACGGGCTATTTCGTCAGCCGAATAAGTGCCCATCTAAAACCTTCTTAAGTACTAACCACAATTTACTACTAGATTGCCTCACCTAACTAAGACATTCAACTTGTCTCTTCTCACTAAACTCCCTTTATTAATCCCTTCAACTTACAGTATCTTCACGCCGTTAATTCTATTAAGTGTCTAACCATAAAGAGAGGGAAGGAATAGGGGTAATTCGGTCCTTTTTATTAGACTGCGTCAAAAGGAGGGAAATGTTTCTCGAGCGTATGTCCATTTCTTTGCATGCATTATTGCCCAATCTGCTTGACGGATTATGGCATATGACAATTTATTGGAATCGTCTCAGTTTACAGAATCACTTAAGGTAAATATTTTTAAAAATTGCGCATGTGAATAAGGAAGAAAGAGACAATTTTTAATACAACGACAATATGGGTATCAATGAAAGATTGTAATTAGACCATTCTAAATACAAATACACGAAAAGTCATAAAAAGCGTTAAATTAAATATGTAAAGTGTGTATGTTCTTAAAAGCAATGAACTTAAACTTAGGGTAATCAAACGGCACGGGTCACCTCTCAGTTTTATGGCCAAATCCAAATTGGTGGATTTTACACAACTTTCAAAAGTTTATTTCTAATACACACATCATTTTTGAAAAATAAGTGCGTTCCTGGAATTCGAAACTCAGACCCTCGATTCACATCATCCTTCCATCTGTTTTTTCATCTTTTTACCCCTTTTTGATTAGTCATTACAATATAACGAACTAGAAATACTCGTAGATTGTAGGTTACCACAGAATGAATTGGCCAATCTGTATTCCAATGAGGGTAACCCTTTGACAGGCGAGAAATTAAGTAAGGTGGTCCCAATTTGCTCTTATCCTTTCAGAATGACTTTCATAGGTATTTGTTAGGGACGATGTTAGTTTCTGTAAAATATGGCCTGGAAATTCATAAGTCTTAATTAAGTTAGGAATTTACATACATAAAACACTGTCTCTACAAGGTTTCGTTTAAATGGGTTGGTTGATTTGTAGACCAAATGATATAAGAACTTAGGAGCTATCTTTTTAATTTACTATTACTGATAAAAAATGTAAAATTATAATTGTAAAGGAAAACAATCGTAAGTTGAACATTTTTACTTTAACTTAGAGACAAACTATTAAATATTTTCCGTGATCTGATCTGGTCACCTTGATCTTAAAAAATAAAAAGAGAATTTCTGATTTCCACACACTCTTCGTATTTTTGGGCTGTAGACTATCTATAACTTTCTTAAACTTTCCTTTCTAATAAATCAACATGTAACAAAAATTAACAAGATTCTTAGAAAATGATAGTGCATATCTGTATGAATAATTCCGACAAGTAGTATGGTAGACTTGATTGAAACCTTACCTAAATACTAAAACATAAAAAATATCGATTTTGAGTCGACAACATTTATCCGCAAAATCGTCTAGCGAACTGGCAGCTTTACGAGTATCTTCATCTTAGTCTAAGATGTAATACCTTTTAGTTGATTATAACTCCCAAAATATCTACTTACCTATAGTCACATTTCAAGCGAGCGAAGTGGGGTTTTCATCTAGTATTTTTATAAATGTTCATTCTAAAAAAACATTTTTAATAATCTAATAATTAATGTATTCTTTTATCATAATTATACACAAAAAATATATATATAACACGCTAAATATATTAAAGTTGATCCGCGTGAAAGAGCATTCACCATACCGGTCTGACCCGCAGTATTTTCCAGGTTCAATCCGGGTTAGAAAAATATCTGAATAATGGATTAAGATTTCTGTTCAGGATCTAGTGTTTGTGTATTTGTCTATGTGTG
>MOOZ01000752.1:182031-193686 GCA_002930495.1 Cecropterus lyciades | reverse complement strand
CTATTGATCTTTTAATTCGTTAGTAAATTTACGAAATTTTACCTATTATGATTTGTTATGAATTTTCGTTCATAATATTTTTTTACATACATAAGAATGTTTCACATATAGAGTTTCTCCTATGTTCCACTTAATACAACTCTCTATTATTGTGTAAAAAATCCGACGAAGCTGGTTTAGCTCTTTATTTTACTGGCCAGTTTAAATAACGAAAAATAAATATCGGAAATGTTAATATTTATTGCATTCAAAAAACTTAAACTCATATATTTTTTTAGGTATTCGAGTTTTGGACTACCTTTTAAATAATTTTAGGGTTATTTTTATAAATAAGTAAAAGCAGCTAAAACCAACCATATCAACGAAACCTCTAAACCCTCAATAGGCCCACTACATTTTTCAGTACAAAATGTTATCTGGCAACCACCCAAAAACACTGCTAAGTGGCTTTTTGTCCGATATGCGCTCTCATCGGCCATTTGTCTCCTCTGGCCACTAGCTGTGCAATGTCCCGCAACTCGCTCGCTGCCAACTGAAGTATTTATTGCGAAGATGAGTGTGGAATGGAAGTTTACATTTTTAGTGGTGTACGCGATGAGGTGGAACATTTTTGCGGTTTGTTTTCGTGTAATGTTTAGTATTATGTTGTTCTGTTACATTTTTGATGAAGGTTTTAGTATTGTTGGTTTATTGCCTCTGACCCTATTTTTTCATTTAAAGGCACGGATTTCTGCTTATAACGAGAAAATATCTGCTGGTGTAAGACTTTTACTTTTTTTATCAGATTGAAATAGCAAACGAGCATGCAGTCCACCTGATGGTAAGTGGATACTGCCGCCCGTGGACATTTGTAAGCAACTTCATATAGAATCTGAAGTCGATAACTGCTGCGTTGCTACTCCTGACGGCTGAGATGGTTGCCTCATACATAAGTGAGCCGCCAACTATACCCTTCCACCGAAACGCAAGAACTGCTAGACGTTAGAAATAGGTGTGGCGGCGGTACTTCCCCGGACGAACTACACTGCTTCTACCACCTGGCATTTTCTCGTGACTATCGATGTCGATCAGTGGCAAACCAGAGTCAGATAATTTCAATTCTCTCACGAGATCTCTTATGTCGGTATGATATTTAGGTCGCTGGTATTTGCCAAAGAAGAATTTAAATGCCAAAGGTGATATATATATATATATGTATATACCTCCTGATGCACTTTACACTTCACCGATGTTTTTAGAGTTCCGTACAAAAAGGAGTAAAAACGGAACCCTATTAATAAGACTCCGCTGATCGTTTGTCTGTCACCAGATAGTTATAGATACAAATCTTATGAACCGTGATAGCTAGATGATTTATTTTTATTGCCGCTATAACAAAGAATACTAAGAAACAAAATAAAATAAATATTTAAGGGTGCGCGAGTCCGACTCGTACTTAACCGGTTTTTAAAGGTTCTGTAACCACCGCAAATATAAATAAGATTACGTACTATTGTTGTTGACGAAAGCCGAATTAATGTTATGTCAGTGTAATATCGGAAAATCTATTTTTGAATGTAATCATTTTATTCCTTAAGCGTACTTAAGGAATAAAATGATTACATTCAAGTATTTCGGTCAGTTAGAAATACTAAAGAATTACTTTTTAGTATTTCTGAAGTTTCATCATAGCCTAATTTCCGAAAATTCTCTTAACGCGGACGCGCTTACATTTTGACATTTTTTGTGGCCATGGGGTAATACTTGACCACGCTCAACGTTACTTTTCTAGATCCTTCTAGAACTGTCTGTATTCTTATTGCGTTTTTATGTACATAATTTGCGGAGGTATTTACGATTGGTTGTACTTCACTAATATTACTAAATTTAAACATAGTAAATATAACAATAATACTGCTAATGCGAATGTTCATGAGGACGTATGTGTACTTTTTACTCTTTCATGCAAAACTTACTGATCGGTTATCGGTTACTTACGGATCGATATTTCGCAAAAAAATGACACACAGTTTATGACCTGGATTACTACATAGGATTGGACTCATTGTCGTAGTAAAAATAACCAAGGCGGAGCCACCGCGATAAGCTACTTATTATAAGTTTTTGTAAACGGTAACATTACAGTAGTCACACATTATAAAAATACATAGGACAAAGGGCTACTTATTTCAAAATGAACTTCCAGCAGCCCTGAGATCGGAGTAGGTATATGAGAAGCAAATCTAGCGTGCACAAAATAGAATTAAATATAGATAAATACTTACACATATATTATGAAAGGGACAAAAAATGCTATTTGACTTTTTTATAGAGACGTATATTAGGTGGTAGTGAATTCCAAGGCCTAACAGCATGAACAGAGAAGGAAAAGTTTTAAAGACTTTTTTATAGTATGGAAGTAGCAAACGAGCATGCAGGCTACTGCCGCCCATAGACATCTGTAATCAACCCTAAGTAAGTTCAAAGTCTCACCTCAAGTTAGGCACATGTGTGTTGCTACCCCTGAGGAGTAAGTTGGAATGCCTCGAAAAAGTATGTCTCCCTTACCACACCCTTCAGACCAGAACACAACAGCACATAACACTGCTGTTTTTAGGTAGAAATAGGCTAACCACCAAGGCTGCATGCTAAACGTTTGCTAATTTTTCCTATTTTTTTTTTGCGTAATAAAATTTAAGGCTGCAAGAGTTGGCAAATAAAGTGAAATCCTAACAAAGTGGTGAGCGTTTAACTAAACGACCACCATTTGTTCGTTAGCGCGCTAGTTGTGAACTGTCCTGCTCTCAGTCTAGTGATGTATTTATTGCGACGCCTTGGAAGATAAATGGGGTGCAGGGTGCAATCTACGTCGTATTAATTTTAATTTATTTCTTAAATTTTGAATGTAAATAGCAATACTTCTCGTCTGGTATATAACATATGGTTAGTGTTAACTGTAAAGACATTTGTTATTAAACCCGAAGTGCTTTAATGAAAAATAGGACACAATGTTCGCAATGAAGGTGGTCGATCTCTTTGTGGTTCGAGTGGTTCAATTTAGAGTTTTGAATATAATATTTTAATAGCAAAAGAGCATGCAATCTACCAGATGGCAAGGTATTCTTGCCGCCTATGGATATCTGTAATCAAACATAGATAAAATCAGAGTCTTACCTAAGATTAATTACAGATGCGTTGCTACTTTTGAGGACTGAGCTGGAACGTCTCGCATAAGTATATCTCCCTTACCCTCCCATACCCTTCAGGTTAAAACACAGCACTAAGTTCCCAGGACGAATTCCATCTCCGACCACCAGGAAGAAGACCGTCGGCTCGTTAGGAAACAACGCAGAATACCGAACCATCCACTAAACAGTGGTGATGGTCTATATCTTTCACATTTGTACATTATATTACAATGATTTTTGACTAATAATATCGCGCAATTGATACATTTTAATATGTTACGGGTATTCACGTACCCACACGTACATACAGCACTTACGAATGCTATTAGGCAGAAATAGGTGTCCTAATCCCACACCAATTTCTGCTTAATAACAGCGCCGTTGCTTTTCTGATATGAAATATGTGGTAAAAGAGACAAACTTATTCGGGTCTATGCAACTGAGTCCTCAATGGTAACAACGCATTTACGGGGATCTTATCTGGGGTAGGTATAAAATAAAATAAGCAAAGATGTCGCTAAATAACGTCATCCAGTAAAAGTATAAAAATATTTCAGTGTCATTGTAAATTCCAAACAAATCCAGAGCTTCGACAAACTAGCCCATTGTCCGTGGAATTCGAACTCTATCTATACAATCAGATGCGTGTCGCATTGAAATGCAGCCCGTTCACAATTGTCTATTCAGCGATGTACAAAATTCCCTCCGCGGAGGGACTACCCTCACATAACCTTCTTTAAAAGGATAGCTGATCTGTTAGTTATTTGATTATTGGTGTGGCGGTCGCCAAACCGTATTTATTTTTTACCGACTCAAAAAAAGAGGAAATTTTCAATTCAATTGCATTTAATTACATTGCAAATTTCGTAACTTTTGTATTGAACAAAACTAAGCGGGTGGCGATATTAGCTCGTGTAAAAAAGGGTCTCAAAGGTGTGTGAAGTTCGCACTTCACCAGCGCGGTGGACTATAGCCTGAAAATCTCTCAATCATTGTGCCCAGCATTGGGACAATAATGGATTAACGGAACGGTGTTAGTTCGACTTAATGGGGGGTACTATTCGTAGATGATGTTATTTTCATTATGCTTTATATCAGGTTCTTGTCGCAATCTTGTCTTTTATGCATATTATTTGTACGAACACGATTTAACATCTGCCAGGCGTCCCGTGAAGGCAATTATTTTAAGCATTTACCCAAACGTTCGATAGAATCAACGGATGATCAGAAAGCTGGCACATTCCTCGACTAAAGAATTAACTTAGCTATTCAACGAGATAATGTTGCCAGCATTTTGGGTAGTCATCCTACTAATACTTACATAATGCAACTTTTCATAGTTAATTATTGCTACTTTTAAGTCTAAATTGTTGCCATATTTAAGTTATTATAATAGTTTTTTAAAACTCTATTATTGTGAAATTAATTAGTTCGCATTTTGATGTTTTCAAATTAATAAATCATTGTGTGCTCTGTTAAAATTTTGAAATAGCAATGGCAGATAGAAATTAAAAAAATCTGATGGCAAATTATCATTAGTGTTAAACACGTTAATTAAAATGCTTACACGCAGCTCACTGAATTGTATTTTTATCATAAATTTGAAGTACTAAACAAGCATAATTCCATAGAGGATTAGTTTTTCTACCAGATTTTTTACAAGAATACGTATATATTTACCTCTGAAGAGCCGATGAAATCCTGAAATCCATCGCGTAAATGTCTATTTTACCACGCCATTATGACAATAACAAATCAGAACTTCACGCAACATTGATAAAGCAGAAACATGTGTGTAAGTAGCGCCACCATAATCGTAATTAACTCTTTAGTGTCTCGCTGTTGGGCACGGGTCGACTTTATATACTTTATTTCGTGGTACAACCAATGTAGTTAGACCGGGGAGGTACCACCGCCACACTTATTTCTAACGTAAAGCAATTTTTGCGTTTCATTGGAAGGGTGTGGTTACCGGTTCACTTAAATATGAGGCGATCACCTTAGTCCTCGGGAGTAGCAATGCATCCGTGATTGACTTTACATATAACCCCTGTTCGATATGAAGTCGCTTAGAGATGTTTCAGGGCGACAGTCAACACTGACCATCAGTTGTACTGCATGTTTGTTTGCTACTTCTATATAATAAAAAATACAAGAAAACAGTGCTTCACACCGTATTTATAAAGCAGAAATATCTGTGTAAGTATCAACTTCTCATTGTCGCGTAGTTTTGTTCGATACTTAATAGTTCCAAAAGCGTATAACATATGGCGCTGTAATAAACACGATGTGGCGATCGCCGCACCAAGGTTAACCAGGTTTACGTGTGCCTATAGATGTTTCACATCAAAAGGATGAGGTTCAACCACTAGGCTGTCGCTGCTTACTATCTCTACAGTCGAATCATAAAAATACCTTAAAATACTCGATACGGCATTATTCAAGATAATATTTATGTTGACTTATATATTCCGACGTTGTTCAACTCCATTACTCAACGATGTGAAGCGACAAAACGTTGATAAATGGGGAGAGCCCAACCGTATTCGAATCTACAACTCGATTCGGAATCAAATTGTCACTGCGATGCTGTCGACACCAATCTATTTGTTCATGCGCTCCACGCCAAATACGGGGCCCAATCAAATCACCAACACAGTGGTATCCGTTACAGCGGTATACATTACCTGCTTCGTACATAATATTTTAACCGCTTGCTTATAAAGAAGCAATGTATGGTGTTTGTTGAGGTTTTGTCTCGTGGTGTGCAGATTGTGTTAAGATCCGAATCGAATCATACACAACACAGCGGTCACGTGGTGCCTCGCATACTACGCAATTCAAATAAAGGGAACGGTGTAGTTTGGTTTGCTTAGAGCGAAATCGGAAATGGAGTTAGGTTAGTGTAGATCGGGATATAGCCAACCTTAGACCGTAAAAGTTTGAACAGATAATTGGGTACTACAGTTTTTAACCCAAAGGTTTTAACCCTCAATGATAAAAATCTGAATCAGTGTTGGAATCAAAATCCTTTTCTGTATTTTGTGTATTTTGAAAAGTGGTTTAACGAATAGACATATGTGAACGTGAAGTAGTTATAGTATTTCGTAGTCAGGGTGTTATCAGCTCACTTTCATATGAGGTGACCATGACCATGACCACATTAGGCCTCGCAAGTGGCAATATATATCGCGTCGACCTTCGAATCTCTCGTCGATCTTTCCTGAAATTGTTAGCAAATATTCATTAGGTGCACTGTATACTCTTTTGCTATTTATATAATTTAAAAATATAATGATGTTAATGTTTGTTCTTTGATTAAAATTAGTTCAGTCTTTTATCTTTATTTCTTTTATTCGTTAATGTCAGATCAGATAATTTTTATTAGTAAATCGTGAAATTGGAACAATTTCTAAGAGTATGCATGTTTATTTGGCACACCCTATAGATAAAGCGGCTTGACGTTTACAATAAATTATTTCAACTTTTTTTTATTTATTTATATAATGCAATCTATTATTAACAAAAAAAAAACATACAACAATAGTTGTCATTAATTTTATTAGTTATCGTTTCTGGTATGAAATAAATGACTTAGCCTTTCTTAGCATTTGAATATGTTCTTCGCTTTTCAGTAATTGTTTTTAAGGAGGTAGACTTCATGTTTTTGTGATCATTTATTTAACCATATTAAGGTTAATCGTTATTAGTTAGAAATGTATGTCAGTAATACCTTCAGAGAGTAACTGTGAAAGAATAATAATAATAATAATAAACTTCATTGTACCCAAAAATGCAGAGAAATAATACAATGAAAATACAAAAGGCGGTCTTATCGCTAAACAGCGATTTCTTCCAGTCAACCTTAGGGTGCGGATTTAAAGTTAGTATGAACATAAAGAAATAGGTATGGTGCAAAAATAAACTAATAAAAGATTGGTGATAAGTTCAAATTAAAGAAAAGTTAATTTTAGGAAATATACACAGCAACAATCGTAAAATGAATTAAGTTAAAGATAGCGAAAACAACAACATAAACGCTTTCTACACTCATAGCCCCACAGTAGGATTTTCGCCTGTGAAGTGGGTGTCATCGACACACAAAGACGAATACACAAACACCCAGACCCAGAACAGAAATTTAAACTCAACATTCAGATGTCCGTCTGGCCCGGCACCCACTGCGTGAAAAATCCCAAAAAGCATAATGACTAATTGAAAATAGAAATAGAGGTATAGCTTTAGGTTATGGGATTTGACAAGAATTAAAAGGAATATAAGGAATGAAGAAAGGAATATAAGAATCTACTTAAATTAAATACAGGGTAATGGACCATAAAGGCATCGATCTAATTACAATTCAGTAAGCACGGTGAATGATTGACGGCATGCGGTCATTAAATGAATGTCATTACCGACGCTCCTAGCAATGACGGATTTATGGGTTTCCATTATACTCCGATCAATAATTATGTTCAATAATCCATAATTATATTTATGAGCTGAACTACCGCTGAGCTTTATACTAGCTAAGTAATCTAATCGTTAAAACTCGTCTTAGCACTCGAGGGGTACGAGGTTTGAACAGGAAAATAATTAACCTATGGGAGGTTAATTAATTTCCTAGTACTGTTAATTTCCTAATCTAGAACAAAAACATCGCGACGAAATCATCTCTGAGTTCTTTAAAAAAATCTCAAATTTGTGTGAAGACTGCCCACTTATATATGTCACGGCCATCTTACACCTCTGGAGTAGCAACGCAAATGTGATTATTTTCAGATGGAACCTTGTTCGGTATGAAGTTGCTTTACACTTGTCCATGGGTGGCAGTGTCCATATACTAATCAAGTGAACTATCAAGGAAATAATTATGTTGAAAAATGTTTATCTTAGAAACTCTACTTTTTTAGTGAAACTTTAATTAGCGCGCTCATACTGCTCACACGTACCTACATTAAGTATACATTTAATTTTAAATTGTGAAATAGTTTTGCAATCACGGTAAAATGTTGTTGTGCTAGACATATGTGGAAATAAGGAATATTTATTTCATTTTTGGATCAGATCCTCTTCTATTGGGTATCCAATATACGAAGACTTAACACTCACTTTCTTGACAATAACTTCTGAATCTTACTATATTATTTATGTTTACTATTATAAAAAATGCACGTCTTTAAGTACACAAAAGCATTCAATAATAGCCGTTAATGAAAACTTTTTTTGAGTGCGTTTACGTAAAAAGGCCCATATCAACCCTCAACGACAAATACAAATATTCTTCAGTAACAGTCATTATCACTGCTACTGATGAATATTTGAATTTGTCGTGAAATTATTTACATTACTAGTTATATTTCATTAACTGTTAAATATTAATCCAATAATTTTATTTTACAAATTTCCCATACTTATCACTTTACTTATGTAAACTGCTTAGGTATTACTATTTGGGATCGGGTCACTTTAATGTGATCCGATAACGCAGAATTAATATTTACATCTAAATCATAACTGTTTTCATTCGTAAATGTTGGTTTTGCGGCCATTACACATATCTCTGATCAGAGTTCATTTTGTTGCTATTACTGTACACGGCATGAGGGATGTTCTGAATCTCAATATTAAACGCGATTGTTGCGATTATTGTATGTATCCGCGAATATCAATGAATAATTGATGAGTACATTATATTACGGTCTTTTGTGAAAAGTGTTTAAATATAGCGGTTATAAACAACTACATCGATTAAATTTTATAAAACCGAGCCAATGCCACGGGTTATGCAGTACGGTATTACGCATCACTAAAAAAAATACATTTATATGATTTTTGATAGATGTTGAAAAACTCAACTAGGAATCATAAAAATTCAGTAAAATTTTATGATTTTATTGGTTATTTAGCTGTATTATTGTAATGTTGAATCCATTCTTAAAATGTGTTAAATGTAAGTTGCCATTTTGATGCGAATGTGACGTCACTTCGACATAAAACAAGAGTTTATTGGGGTGCTTTTCTATACGATGTTAAGTTACTTAAGCAATGTTAAATCAAATAGAATGTGCCTAGCGTTTTCATGACAATTTTTAAAGTAATAAATTAAAATCATTTTTGGGACACTTTTTTAATTCTGTAAAATTAAAATACAAATATCAACAGTTTTTTAAGGCTAAATGAATCTTTTAAGATATATTTCACAAAAAAAACTGTAAAATCCGCATAATATTTATGATCCTTCAGCGGATCAACTCATAATATCGGATATGGTTCACCTCTTTTTTGCAATAAGCTGTGAAATTTATATTTGTTAGCTGAATAGTCTAATTAATTGGTGTTTGTTAATGTTACAGCTATGTACATTCGTTACAGCTACATTCAATGTCCGTGGTCACTAATCGTGCTGTAATAATGTCGTATAATTATTGAAACCGAGAAATTATTTCGAATAGCATTATTTATTGCCTTTAACCAATAGCGTAGAATTTGGAAAATTAAACGCAGGGTGGATATCATTATCGATATGGCAAAAAACTAACCAGGTGGTAGAACCAGTGTAGTTCGACCGGGAAGTACCAACACCACACCTATTTGTAGCGTAAACCAGTTTTGTGTTTCGGTGGAAGGTTGTGGTTGCCGGCTCACTTATACATGAGGTGACCATCTTATTCCTCGTCGTGTTCTATATGATGTTGCTTATAGATGTTCATGGGCGGCAGTGACAATTTGCCATCAGGTGGACTGCATACTCGTTGGCTATTTCAATCAGTTATTTTTTAACAGAATAAATACCGCCTTCATTGTTAATATTATTATTAACAATGAAGCCGTTAAATATAATATTGTTAACATTGATTTCTTACATACACAGTACATAGTACATAGTCCCGACATCGGCGTTTCACGCTTTTTAGTGATGTTACTCTTATATTTGTCTTCACATAATATCACTAATTTTGCTTCGTAAATATAAATTTACACGAAAACATAAATACAAACGTAAATTCAACTTCCAGCATAAATGTAAAATTTACTCCTAATCCGTGACTAACAAAACTTTTATAAATTATATAGAGGTGAATAAAGGTTAGGTCTGTATTTATATGAACTGGACGCACCCGCGCCCTGCTCGCTTAGTTGTATGTTTTTTATTATGTAGGCTTGCAGTACCCTGTATCATCAAGTTTGAGGAGTTGAAAGTCAAAATACTCATCTTATATCTCTGCATAGTAATCTTACTGCATATACGTAAGCACCAAATAGCCAACTTCTATGGTCTAGGTTCGAAGAACCCCTGCATCATCAGGGTTGAAGAGCTGAAGGTCCAATTTGACATCTCATGTCTCTGCTTAGCAATCTTATTATATATCCGTAAGCACCACATGGCCAAAATTTATGGTTTAGGGCTGCAGTACCCTGCATTATCAGGAATGAGGAGTAAAGGCCATTTTTTAACGTAGTCTCTGCTTATCAATCTCATTATATATCCGTAAGCACTAAATGGCTAACTCTTATCACTTAGACCTGCAGTACTCTGCATCAACATTTTATTTGCATTTAAGGTCAAAATTTTTATCTTATATCACTGCATAGTAATCTTACTGCATATACGTAAGCACCAAATGGGTTACTTCTATGGTCTAGGCTCATAGTATCCCTGCATCAGGGTTGAGGAGTTGAAGGTAAAATATTTCATAGTATGTGTGCTCAGTAATCTTATTATATATTCGTAAACTCGAAATAGCTAACTACTTTGGTTTTGGCTAGCAGTACCCCTACATTATGAGAATCGAGGAATAGAAAGTCACATTTTTCAATAAATTATGGCATTCTATGTTTATTTCAAGTTTCATGAGAATCGAATCAGTGGAAGCTAAGTTATTCGTCCATTTGTCTCGCACATATTTAATGCAAATTTAAGACTTATAAGTTTTTCTCATGGATGCCCTTGACAAAACTGAACGAAATTAAAATGGGACCCAACGGGGAAAATCCAGCTATCAAATAAAAAAATTTGACAAAATCGGTTCATCCTATCCGCAATTTTAGATGTATCAAACATAAATAACATACAGTCGAATTGAATACCTCCTCCTTTTTTGAATTCGGTAAAAAAATAAAACATAATTTGTTCAATCATTATGTCAAATAGACCATGGTACATGATGTTATCAAATAACATATTATCATCGACATTATGTTATTATCAATTAACATCAATTGGATTTTTTTTTATCAGCTTACTTTAACATGACGCGCCCATCTTAGTCATTATGAATAGCAACGCATCTATAACTGACTACAGTTTGAATCTGTTGTATATAAAGTAACTGGCTATTAGGTTTATTGCATGCTCGTTTGCAACTTATTTCTTTCCCGCATGGCTGAGTGGTCACCATACCGGTCTGACACGCAGTGGGTCCCGGGTTCGATCCCCGGCCAGACAGACAACTGAATGATGAGTTTAGGTTTCTGTTCTGGGTCT
>MOOZ01000752.1:24528-43621 GCA_002930495.1 Cecropterus lyciades | reverse complement strand
TTAAGCATCATTTATTTGGCGCTGCAAGCGTCAATGTCGAGCGTTAAAAACAAATATGTGTTCGAATTTATAAGGCCACGAAATTTCGATGCAATAAGTAGTTTAAAATAAACTGTTGAGCATAGGCCTCCCCTAATGTGGGTAATTATCAATCGTAACCGTGACTAGCCTATTGAAGGCCCCAATTAATACCGAAGTCACTCAGAAAGACCCTGCTGCCTTTTTCCTAGATTTTGACCCTTAATCGCCTCTGATGACACCACTCGGCCACCACTCAATTAACTTACGTTATGTGGATACACATTTACTTTTCATACATGATTGTCATAAAAGTATAAAACGCTACATTCCAAACGCCCCGTTTTGTTCGCACAGTGCATGTATAATTTCAACTGGACGGTCGCGGCGAAGCAGCAATTTACTTAAGACTTAGCTTTCTCGAGGGAAGGAGGACCATCCTTGTTTGCAATCGAATTTGTAAAATACTACCTCTGCGGCTGCTCTTCGGGTCGGGATCTTATTGTAAGAAACGTGTTAGTTATTTTAAGCTTTTGTCTCTAAGCTTTGTTAAAAATGTTAGAAGACTAGTTATACTTCTAACTAGTATTTTATATATTTTTAAAAGCGTGGCTAGTAAAGGCTAAGAAGTAGACAGCCTTACATTTTTACAGTAATTATGTTCACATATGATTTCTCCTGTGTCCAGGTGTTTCAGATGCTACGGAAAAATACAAAATCGAATACATAAACACCCAGATACAGAACAGTAATCTAAATTTATGATTCTCATATCTATCTGGCTGGAAACCAAATCTTGTCCATGGGCGGCAGTGGTCACGTACAATCAAGGGGGTTACATGATCGTTTGCTACTTCCATATTAAAAAAAAATCATGTCTTTTTTTAATCCATTTTATCAAAACTCGTAGTGAGAACCATAACCAAGCGAATCTAAGAAGACAAAACTATGTTTCCGTACCACAAACACAACTCCATTTTATTAAAAACCCATAGTCAATTATAACGGCAATATACGAAGACAGAACTATATTCCGAGCCGCAAACACGTCCAAACAAACTCTTTACAACCGACGCTGGAAATATGAAAGCGTAAATAAGTGGTAACTAGCGCCGCCGCAAGTCCCGAACTGAAAACATTACTCACTGCGAACCGGCGCGACGGTCGCGGGACCACCAGGGCTACCATGATTCTTTGTAAGACCAGGACATTCCATTTAATATAACTAGCCACTAGTTATATTAAACGAAATGTCCTGGACATTTCTTTGGCACGCGCTACAGCCCAAACGGCTTGACGGATTGTGACGTATGACATATCATTAGAATCGTCTCAGTTTGGAAAATGACATAGGCTATATATTTTTTAAAAATGGCGCCTAAAAATACAGGAAAAATAGGAGAGGAGGGACGACTTTTTTCACTTTGACAATATGGGTATCAAATAAAAGGTAATAAATAAACCAATCTAAAAATGTATATATTTTTATACTTTTACATGACTTTTTTTTACAAAAACTCATATAAGCGTTAAATTGATTAAATATCATTATGAACAAAAATTTAGTTTTAAGCAGTCGGGTTGTTTGTTTTAATGTTTTAATGATGTTACTAGTTTTGAGATTCTAGAGTAGTTCTTTTGAAAATATTATTTAAATTTAGATATCTATGGGTCGGTGTGCAATAGTTACCCGATAAGCCCCACCAATTGTTCTGAGTTTAATTTTCCTACCAGCCTGTCCGTCCAAATCTTTTTTATTTATTCTTTACTATACCGATAATAATAATTAATGATAGCTACCGAGCATGCAGTCCATTTGATGGCCTCTGTCCTCCATCTGTAATCAAAGCCAGAAGCGTTGCATCCTTCAATGTCTAATTTGGAATGACTCTGAACAATATGCAGTACCACTTTCTAATCACCGCTAAACCAGAACATGGGACCGCTTAACATTGCTTTAATACGTGTTAATATATGTTTTTTCGTTTTTATAATATCGAAGTAGCAAACGAGAAATCTATCTAATGGTAAACGGCTACTGCCGCCCATGGACACCTGTGACTAACCCCAGACAAAATTAGTCTTGTCAGCGGTTGGATACAGATACCTTGCTACTCCTGAGGACTAAATTTGAATGCCTTGGATAATTATGTCTCCCTTCTGTTATAAAGCAGAAATAGGAGTGGCGATGAAGCTTTACCATTACTAACCAATTACATTAAAGAAATGAAATTATTTTGAAAAAAAAAAGTTTTTCTTGAGACGCTTTACTTTGCACCCAAAAAAATCTTTTGTTTCAATATTAATAGGATCAATTTGACATTACATATTGAAAATACAATTAACAGTTTAAAAAAGACGAAACAAGTATTTATATAACAGGATTATCCACATGCAAAGCAAACACCACGTCACCCTCGTCGGGGACAAACGAAGCGAAACTTTGTACAGCTGACGTGTCTCCAAACATTTTCCTTTTTTTCGTTATTTGGAAAATTTCAAAGCAACCGCTTCCTTTATGAGTTGGAAAAATATTTTCCATGCGCTGATTTTTTCCGTCGAGGTTGCGTTTTATTGAGCTATTTCCGTTGTTTGTTTTCTACCATTCCGAGTTTTTAAGTTTTAAAATTGCAAGATAAGGCGTAATAGTAATAGTGGATAAGGATTTTATCTTTTACATAATTAGCCTTATGTTTTAAGCTTTTTTATATAGAAAACATCATTATAATTAACTGGAATATCTCGTATTGTCAGCGTGCTCACTTACAAAAGTGAGCATCGCACAACATCGTTTTATTTTTATTTTATGTAGCAAACAAACACGTAGTGCCCTGATAGTAAGTGGTCACCACTGTCCATGGATATCTATTACCAACTATATATAGAATAAACATTCTACCTCAAGTCAATCACATACGCACTGCAACCTGTCGATTAGATAGTCTCCTCGTACATACATACATTAGTCCGTCGGCCACCTCCATGCAACGAAAGCATGAACTGTTTAGTTCCACCACGGAGGTATAACCGCCATACGTATTTCTTACGTGACGTTAGTTCATTTGTTTCAGTGGAAGCGTGTGCATGAATTTCAGGTCGCTGGTTTATCCAAATAATAATTTAAAATCCTTGCGTGCTAGTGGCTACAGAAACAGGTGAAAATTATCTTACCTTCTGTGCACGATGTTTGGCGACCAGTCGGCCTATTACACTACACTTAAGGTCCCGCCATCACCACAAATAATATAATACATCATGTACTGCCGACAACCGAGTAATGAATACTGACTGTATATGTGTGTACTGTCAGAACGTCAATGAATTTAATATTTTTGAATATTAAATTTATTTATTAATTTTTTATTTTATTTAATTATACTTATACATGAGACAAGCATCTTAGTCCTTGAGAGTAGCAAAGCAGCTTTAATCGACTAAGTGACCATGAGTGGCAGTGACCACTTACCATCAGATGGCACGCTTCTTTGTTTCTTTCATATTATACAAAAAATACTAAAAAATCGGCCAAATGCGAGTCAGACTCGCGCGTGTTGGGTTCTGTACTATCTGTAGAAAACTACAAAAAATCATGTTCGTTTTATGGGAGCCCCACTTCAATATTTATTTTAGTTTTATTTAATTATTTATTTCTTATTTTATAACTTATTAATATCGAAATAAATCACGATTGTAGTATGAGAATTTATTTTATAGTATTATTATATAGTATATTATTTTATACTATTTTTATTCTATTTATTGTTATAGAAGCAACTGAAATACATCATCTAGCTATCACGGTCCATGTGATACTGCCTGGTGACGGACAGATGAATCTTAATAATAGGGTCCCGTTTTCACCCTTTGGGCACGGAACTCTAAAAACACTCTTTAAACCATAACACAGCTGCAGTACACTGCTTTCATAAAACAGAGATACGTGTAAAGTAGCACCGCCATGTAAACATCAAATACTTCGCCGTTACGTTACTGTTAAAATGTAAATAGATTAAATCTGTAAGCTAAAGCGATACATTAGCTTCCCGACGGCGGCTCCCGCGGGAACTCATCGAGAGGTTGATAAAGCGGCGATCGCGAAAGATTAAAAATAAGTATCAAATTGAATATTTGGAAAGTAACTGTAGCGGAATTACTTTCTAAATTCTAAGCTTAATACTTGATTTTGTATAAGTTACACATGTCTCCATCTACTTCCAATAGAACGCAACGTAGCAATGAAAGAACATACAATCCTAGAGGTTGTTTATAGATATCCATGAGATGTAAAGACCACGTACGATTAATATTCACTTGAATTCCATGTTTGTTTAACATATATAAACTAAAAAAACTATGCCAATACGACATTATGGGTATCTAATGAAAGATAGTAAATAGACCAATCTAAAAATATATATATTACTAGCTGACCCGGCAAACGTTGTTTTGCCATATTAATGATTAAATCACTAAAATGGCTATTAAAAAATAGGGGTTTGTGATAAAAGAGTAAAAATTTAGAGTTGTATGTATTTTAATGCCACATTATAGAAAAATAAAAACAAAAAAATGTCCAAAAATTAAAAAAATATGTTAAGGGTGAACAATCCTAATCACTTAGGGGTCTGGTCTATATAAAATTTGGCAAAAATCGGTAAAGCCGTTTCGGAGGAGTAAGGTAACTAACATTGTGACACGAGAATTTTATATATAAGATAATACTTTTACTTGACTTTATTGACAAAAACTCATATTAGCGTTAAATTAAATATATGTCATTATGAACAATAATTTCGTTTTAAGCAGTCGGGTTTTTTGTTTCATTGTTTTTAACGATGTTCCTCGTTACCTTACTACGTCAGATTGCCGTTTTTGGCTTCGTCTCCAATGCTGGAGTGATACAGACCTTTTAATTTATAAATATGGCGCTTACAAATAGGGTGAGAAAACGAATATTTTTTATATAATAACAATAGGAATAAAAAATAATATTAGTAAAGTAATTAGTACCGCTCACCAGACATGATCACCTAGCAAGTGATCTCCTTAAGCCAAACATGGTCGTACCTAAGTCCTACTAAAATAACAATCTTTTTTCGAATCCATAACAAAGGGTCGCTAAGCCGGTCTCTAGGTACGGCATTTCGAAACGTAACTTAGGTGTACGTTAGGGGCTTTAGAAATGTCGGGCACTTAGGCATCTAAAAGTAGGCGTAAAGTTCTTAAGCCGCTTAAATATATACTGAATCTTTGAATGTCTACAAGATGTTTTAGAAGTTTTAAGTAGATTATACAGGATGAATGAGTATTAGAAATACTTAACTTCAAATAAGTATATAACGAGGTGAGTTGCAGAGCGGTCTCTATACCGGTCTGACGCGCGCAGATCGAACCTAGAGAGGTTCGATCTAGATTGCTAGACAGATATCTAAATGATTAACATTTGAATTATATGTGTTCTATTGTACATATCTCACAAATACATACATATGTAAATACATAGACTAGAACTAAACTAGGCACGAGTACATTAACCTATCTTGGACTTGTTAGTTTTTCTTTTTTTCTGGTGATATGGAATCATAACACACACCACTAACTGTATCCTTACGCACCAAACTTTACACTATTTGTGATACATAAATTAAACACTGGATTTCATGTTTGTTAAATTCCATTTATATTTTTAACCGACTTTTTTATCTGTATTGTTTCTGTTACTAACCTGAAGTTAATGCAATTTGATCCAGTACAAATTTAAAAACCGCATATTGTGAGTACCCGTTACATATTAAATACATCAATTCTGAGATAATAATAGTCTAAAATCATATACTATGAACGATAACATACGACCACGTAAAAGCAATCAATATAAAAATCACTCGCCCAGAATCAGAATCTAAATTGCATTCTCAGCCGGATTGCACTCGTTCTCCCGAGAATACCGAAGCCAATTTAATACTAGTGTAAAATGTAACGCGCATAGACTGCTATGAATATTAATGGATGCAGATTCTTACATTAATCTAAATCTGATTCGACATGCCATGTTATAAGCTGTTTCCACACCAATCTAAAACGCATAAGCCTAGGATACATCCCGGCGAGACAGACGTTTGAAATATTATTTTTTAGTGGTCGATACAGCAAATGTAGATATGGAGTAATGTGCGTATAAAATAAAAATAAAATAGTCATAATATATTTCTTAATTGTAATTATTGACGCAGTGGGTCCCGGGTTCGATCCTCGGCCAGGCGGACATCTGAATGATGAGTTTAGATTTCTATTCTGGATCTGGGTGTTTGTGTATTCGTCTTTGTGTGACCATTACACCCACGACACAGGAGAAAATCATACTGTGGGGCTATGAGTGTCGAAAGCGTTTACTAAGCGTTTATGGGCGGCCACTTACCATCATATGGACTGCATGCTCGTTAGCTACTTCTATAATACCAAAAATATAATTAAATATAAATCAGCATGAGACATACGTCTTCACTTATAGCACATTAATAGGAAATAATTTAATTATGTATAAACAGTAAAAAATAATTTAATTATAAATTTTGGTTTAGGACAAACACAGTACATAGTTCCGAAGTCAGCGCATTATCATATTTTGCTAGATCACGACGATGAAACTACATATAACCTACGAGTATACGAGTTGGTTGAAGTCGGTTAAAAAGTTGTGCTATTCTC
Source organism: Cecropterus lyciades (assembly GCA_002930495.1). Classification (NCBI taxonomy): domain Eukaryota; kingdom Metazoa; phylum Arthropoda; class Insecta; order Lepidoptera; family Hesperiidae; genus Cecropterus; species Cecropterus lyciades. The sequence continues at coordinate 36,895 of MOOZ01000752.1, read as the reverse complement.
GGTTACCATCAGATATTTATGCAGTCTACATAATTTCCAATTCGTTGACACCCATTCGCCAATCGTTCAGATTAATGATTCAGAGAAACAATTTCAACTTTCCTTTAGGGAGCTTCTTCATTGTTTCGACACGACATTGCATGGCATTGGCAACGTCATAAGTGGACATACAATTCTATGAAAAAACATGCCCTTTGAATAATCGTGTTGACAAGCCGGTGTCGTGCCATAATCTCTATATGTATACTTAAGTGTTGAATACACGTCTCCATGAATGCAAGTCTCCATATGTGAGGATAATAAGGAAGGATATGGCAACACACTAACTTCACTTTCACTTAATAAATAAACAAATGACATATAAATATGAAAATAAAAAATTGTAATAAAATAAGAAGCATATACTGTTAGTATTACAATGTTTTGTGAATTAAATTACATTCAATGAAGTTGTAATTTCTATTATTGTATCTTTTTTATTATACATTCTTAAATGAAAATAGTAATGTAAATGTCACCGTGTCGTGCCGTTGCAATGTCGATCTAATAGTCGTCGATGTAGCACCGTGTCGTGCCGCCTGTATAGAAGCAGACTCGTTAAAATTAACGACTCATTTAGTATTCGTCGGAGTACAGAAGCAAGTTGCACTGCCGCAGGGCGCGGGCGAAGTCGGACTGCAATTTGCAGATTCTTTCCCCTTTGAAACCCCCGGTCACTACTTCAAACTGGGTACGTTTTATTGCTATTTTACAAGTATAATTTTGTATTAGCTATTCGTATATTGTATATAAATTTAAGTATTATCCGCAATTTGCCGTCGCACTTCCGAATAGTTTTATTATTTTACTTTATAATGATGTAGAGATCGTTTAAGACTTTCTATGATCGAATAATATACATAGTACATTTGTTTGTTTCGTTTGTTCATTTTAGCGCATATTGCATGTAATATTATACAGGTCATTCATTAACAATGTAAATTAAACACGTACATGAATGAGCAATAAACAACATTTTAGACTGAATGTCTAAATTTTAAATGTTTTTCAACAACAAACAACAATCTTTACATAAATTATATATTTATATTCAAATAGAACATTGAGTCTAATATGATAAATATATTTACCAAGATATAATGGTAACAGAGGAAATTAAAATTTATTAGAACGGTATTAACATAAAATTTAAGAAAAAAAGCTACCCAATATTTTTTTTATATTTTTATTATTTTATTGTAACATTTTATAATTATATTGAAACCGTAATTCAATTACATTTCAAATAAATAATCTGTTATACATTTCTTCAATTTATTTAATTGTTTTTTAAATTACTCCTATCTAAGTTAAATAAATGAATTATGCAAGCATTTTAATCTTTGAATTATAATAAAGGAATTAATCAAATAATTTATGTTGCAATTATAAAGTGACTAATATTTTATCAACTTTTTATTAGCACGAACCTTAAATATAATCTAAAAATAAGTAGATATTAAAATAAATAAACTTTAAAATGAATGAAATAATCAAAGTAATTTTTATACTATTATATTTATGCGCTTAATTTTGAAAGTAATTTCACTGATGTTGCTAAGCCATTTTTTACAATACGATCCTATTAATTATAAGTCAATTTTAAAACAATAAACAATCTGATTATGATATAAAACAACTGTAAACGTACTTTTACACAATGTAAATGTTTTAGTTACAATGGTAATACTAAATATAAGCATATTTTAGTTATGAATTAAGGTTTTAGTGGAATTTCTAATATGGACGGAAATTATGTTTACGATAGTATTTAGTAGTTCTGTAAACAAACCATTCTCTTGTAAAATGAAATTGATTAACACTGAATAATATATCATAACTTAATTAATACCTTACTCGTACAATTAATAGCGTTAAAATTACATAGGTATAACAAGTAATATGAATCTACTATTAGTCCTTATTATACTACGCACTGAAAATTTACAAATATTCTCATATCACTGTTTAAGCTATGCTTGTTAGAAGTACCTTTTTTGTTATAAAAAATATCTGTATCCTGTGAGTGAAGTAATATTGAGTCAAAGCCGATTACAAGGAAACATAACACAATCAATTTATATAATAATTTTAACCGAAATATATGTACAAAACATATAAGTATGTATTAACCATTCTCAAAAATAAAAACCACCTGCACAATATAATACCCATCATTAAAAAAATAAATACATCAAGCTCAATGTTCAAGCCCTAACCTCCAATATTATTAAAATATCGAGACTCTAACAGTACACTAAATAAAAAGACTCGGTCTCATAAGTTCTCTTGAAAATTCATTTTTGCCGAGTCACTAATCTATTTTTAAGTTTTAAGTCTTAAACTATAAAACTAAAAAGTCGATTGAGGTCTTCTAATTTTAAGACTGAGTCGTTTCTTAAATAACTAAAAAGAAGAAGTTTACTAAAAATGTTGTTAAGTCGACGCTAGACTGAAAATTAATGCACTTACATAAGAAAAGAAGTAAAATGTATTATAAATATTTTGCATTAAACGACTTATGTAACTCGAACAAACTTACACGACTCGGACACAAGTTCTAAGATAAATGGTACTTGACACGTGCTCCTTTATTTATTCCGTCTTTTGAGTTTGAAAATTGAGTTGAGTCTTTTCATAAGACTTAAACAACTAAGTTTTTTTTTTATCGCCGGCAATAGTTAATTTCATATCTAAATACTTCATATTTGATACTCAGTGTATTCCCAGCGCCAAGTCTTGTTCAAACTGTTATCGTAGGTCGGAGTCATCGGTAATTTGACTGGATCTGGCACCTATAAACAATAAAAAAATGGAAATATAAATAATACAGCGTAGTCAATAATGCCTCTACATTTATAATACTAGTTTTTAATCGTTTAAAAATCATGAAAGTACCAAAGTTCAGACAAATTTTTCATTTATTTATAAAATTATTTACGTTCGTTTTTATTTTATTTTTGAGATCGCATTAACAAACGCAAATGTAGACTGCCTGATGCATAGTCGCCGATCGAAACCAGCAGCCCTACACTGCCGTTATGAGGCAAAAATATGTGGTGGTCGCGGAGTGACATCACAACGAGTTCTACCATCATTACGTCTTACATGATTTATAATCCATATATTGGCACTTTGACTTCTACTGCTCGATGTAGGCTTAAACTAACAGAGTTTTAATTAGGGGTGTGTGAATATCATTCAATTCGAAATACAATAAATAATTTGAAAAAATCTAATAATCCAAAAAATTCGAATGGTGAATTATTTAAATATCACAATTATTTTCTTTTGTTTCCAATTTAAGTTTCACTGGTCAACCAGTGGAATCTTGTTTACTGGTTGAATCAGTGAAATTCCACTGATTCATTTTTAGTAAAAATCACTCGTAAATTTGCAAATAATAAAATAATTCGCGACTAATTCTAAAAAACCATGTAATTATTCGGAATTCAAAATTTTTCGCAAGTTCGAATTATTCGCACACCTCTACTTTTTAATCCACTTCAAAACAGGAGGAGGTTCTCAATTCGACTGTGTTTTTTTTGTGTTTGAACCTTCGTTACTTTCGACTAGGTGAACCGATTTTGACATTTTTTTTTGTGCGGGGTCTCATTTTAATTTTGTTCAAATTCTTTTTTGACAAAGACATCTATGAGAAAACCACGTAAGTCTTAAATTTGCATTTAGAGTCTGCACAATAAATAGACAAATAACTCCGCTTCTACTGATCCGATTCTCATGAAACTTGAAATTAACATCAGGTATTTAGGATGACATAATTTAATGAAAAATATGACCTTCTACTCCTCGGTCCTGATGATATAGGGTACTCCTAGACAAAACCAAAGAAGTTAGCTGTTTGGTGTTTACGAATATATGATAAGACTAGCTGCGCCCCACGGTTTCACTCGCGTATTAGAAAACTAATTTATATATTTATTTGGATAAGGATAAATATTATATTTATATAAACAACTACGCAAATAATTATTTTGGACTAAATTTGGTTAGCTTATAAAAGGGTACAGTGAGTTTACCTGAATAGATAGACATATGCTGTCCCTAACTTTTTTTTAGAACTTTTAAAGGGGATCAATTCTGCCATACATAATTTTTACGAAATTTTAACCGTTTACGCAGCGCATGCAGCGGAAGCTCTCATTAGGAAAAGAAACCCCCGATTTTGAAACCTTCTTCATTGGTGCTCCGCTCCTGTTGGTCTTAGCGTGATGATATATAGCCTATAGCCTTCCTCGATAAATGGGATATCTAACACCGAAAGAATTTTTCAAATCGGACCAGTAATTCATGAGATAAGCGCGTTCAAACAAACAAACTCTTCAGCTTTATAATATTAGTATAGATTACTGAGCAAAGACATACTATAAAAAGTTTGACCTTCAACTCCTCAACACTGATGATGCAGGGGTACTTGAAACCTAAACCATAGAAGTTGGCCATTTGGTGCTTACATATATGCAATAAAATTGCTATGCAAAGATAAAAAATGAAAATTTTGACCTTCAACTTGTAAAATCTGATGATGCAAGGTACTGTTAGCCTAAGCGATAAGAGTTAGCCAATTGATGCTTATATGGATATATAATGAGATTGATAAGCAGAGACTATGATGAAAAAATTGGCCTTCAACTTCTCAATCCTGATGATGCAGAGGTACTGCAGGCCTACACCATAAATGTGGGCCATTTGGTGTTTAATGATATCTAATACGATTGCTAAACAGAGACATAAGATGACAAATTGGACCTTCAACTCTTCAACCCTGATGATGCAGGGGTACTTCGAACCTATACCATAGAAATTTAACTTTTGGTGTTTACGTGTATACAGTAAGATTACTATGCAGACATATAAGATGAATATTTTGACCTTCAACTCTTGAAACCTAATGATGCAGAGTACTGCCTAATTTATGGCTTAGGATTAGTTATTAGGATTTATATTGGATGCCTTAGGTTAGGTTAGAACATAAAAGAAAACATAAAACTTAGCGAGTGGCCCCTTTCATATAAATACAGACCTAACCTTTATTTACCTGTATATAATTTATAAAATTATGGTTAGTCATGGCTTAGGACTAAATTTTACATTTATCCTGGAAAATGATTTACGTTTGTATTTATGTTTAAATTTATGCTTTCGTGTAAATTTATATTTACGAAGCAAAATTAGTGATATTGTGTGAAGACAAATATAAGTGTAACATCACAAAAATCGTAAAAAAAAATAGATACCACCAAATTTTACTTTTTGGTGGTATACAAAACTATTTCTATTTTTTGTTATTCTTTTTTTTATCAATAGTCACTGCGCCTGGTACGTGTGTTGACTGCAGTGGGTGTTAATGTCACACAGAAAGACGTCGCTGCACATCACCTAGATTATACCTACCTCCTCCGATATCCGCGGGACAAGAGAGAGTGATGCTATGTAAGATCAACACCACACGGGACTGAGTTATCATGGCCATCAAAATTCTAGATATACCGTCACAAGTTCGCAGTGAACAGTGCCGTACTTCGCGGAGCTAAGCCCGCCTTCCAATTTAAACTTTCTTGAAGTTCGTGCTTTTGTTTCAGCTTATGATTGTCTTGATAACTTCCGAAGTCTAAGTGTTTAGTTTTTCAGCGAGTTTCAGAAATCCTTGGGATTCATTATATCCAACTTGTGGAGTGAAGGATTTTATTTTGTGAAATATAATTTTAACGCTCGCAGCGATTTTGAGAACCTATCCTAAGTTTTCAAGGTGGAAATTTGTTTAGAGTGTGCTTGCTATTTTTAATACTAAAAATGTAGCGATGTCAAGTACCCATCTATGAATATTTGTAACCTAATTCAAAAAAATGCGGAATCTTAGTAATTATGAAGTTAGGGAAAATTCACTGCCTTACCACATTTTAAATTCATCACTACAGTGTCAATATAAGGCAAAACATAGCTTATATGCAAAGCTTCACAGTAGTTATCGAGGACAAATACTCCCTCATGACGCAAATAATATTTTTTATAATCTGTGTTGTACACTCATATATTGATGGATTCGTAAAATAATCGTATCTGCTAATATTATTTTGATTTTTCTAGCAAGCAATAGTATATTAACATAATAGTAAAACGTTAATTAAAGTATTGGCATTTCATTTATTTCTTACAAGGTGAAATGGATTATTTGTAATCAATTTATTAATTATCATCATTGATTCTGTTCCCCTTTCATGCAAAAATATTAAGAAACTCACCACCAAGTTCTGTGACTGCTCTTGTAGATGTGGTTGAGGAGGTGGCACCAGGTTGAGGGGCTCATATTCATCAGACACTCCACTGTCGGGGGAGTCCGGCGTCAGGGCGGAGTTCATGTAGCCCCGAGGCTCCCGGCTCTTGTGCACGCAGTAGTCACCGGTGAACGGATTCTGGTACGCCACTACCGTTCTAGAAGAGAATGAAGAATACAGTTGTTGAGAAGAGTAAGAATAGCACCATTTGATGTTGTGGAATGTGAATATAAGATTAACTTTAGGAGATAACAGCTGTGTTAAATGCTGCTGTATTTCGAGGCATTCCGACCTAGTCCTCAGGGGTAGTAACGCACCCGTGACCAACCTAACGATTCTGATCTGATTACTGATGACCATGAATGGCTGTAGCCTATTACCATGAGATGCACTCCTACTTTCATATTACAAAAAGATACAAACAGTTTTCAGCAAAATTAATTTGGTGGTAAATTAATTTAAAACTTTTCAGCAAAATTGATTTAGTGTTCCAATTTTTAACGCCTGACAGAAGTGTTATAAGTTTAAAGTGTAAGTAAAAATTACTACGCTTTTAGAAAATCTTGTGTTGAAGACGAGTTGAAGTCAAAAATCCTTTAAACTTTTTTTTACAAAACCTGAACAATAAACATGGACATGGAATTTGAAACAGTACAATTTAATTAAGCCAAACATTTAGCAGAGTTTCCGGTACGCCGGCACGGGTAACATTTTGCTAAACTAAACTATTTATTCGGTTTCAATAACTGTTTGGGTAACGTTTTATGCTCGAATAAATAGATCAGTATCATTAAACCACAACCACATTCGATTGTCGATTGTACAAAAGAAATTACCGAATCAATTGCAAAGCCATTGAATTCGCTTGTAATTGGCTCTTTTATTTATATTATTGAAATTTTGTTTTGATACATTATTTAAAAAAAGCCGTCACCGAACGCCTGGCAGACATAAAACACGATGTTTCATATCTGCGAGGCGTTTCGTGATGGCTATTTTTCGTACAAGTAATATGCATAAAAGACAAGATTGAAACAGGAACTAAATATATAGCATAATGAAAATAGTGTCATCTACGAACAGTACCCCGCACTACGTCGAACTAACACCGCAGCCCGCTTAGTTTTGTTCGATACTTAATAATTTCGTGTGGCGATCGTCACGCCAACAATTCAATAGATGTTTCACATCAAAAATTTCAATATTTTCATTTTGGCCCTTAACCGTCTCCTATGACATCCAAGGAGGTAGCAGCACCATTACCTCCTTCAAGACCGACACCAAACGGCACTAACATTAAGTGGACTGGACATCCGTTTGCTATAAAGACGTTTTACGACCAGTTAAAATATTTTTGAATCTAGATCCGTTTATCAACTGCTTATTAAATATAAAATACCATAACGGAAATGTATAATCACCTTAATTGCTCCGTACTTTCACCCTCTTTTCTATGCGAGAACAGAACTTTCGTAGGCCTTAAGAGTATCGCCACCTAAAATATTCAAATTAATAAAGTAACATTATACGTGTATATTATATTTAACATACATATAACTGTCAATATTTAACCCGCGGAGCGCTATAATATGGGGCTCTTCAATAAGGTGCGTAAGAGTTCTCCTTCAAAGCCGGCGATGCATTGGCGACTCCTCTGGTGTTGGAAATGTCCATAAGCGACGGTGACTTCTTACCATCAGGTACCCCGTCTTGTACATATTAATTATTTTATATAGCATGAGTTGAATACATAAACGCTTTTTTTTTACACTCATAGCCCCACAGTAGAATTTTCTCCTGTGACGTGGGTGCCATGGACACACAAAGACGAATACACAAACACCCAGACCCAGAACAGAAATCGAAACTCATCATTCAGATGTCTGTCTAGCCGGGGATCGAACCCGGGACCCACTGCGTGTCAGACCGGCATGGTGACCTCTCCGCCACGCGGGTCGACATACATACTCTTCCAATTGGCCCAAAATGGATCTAAACCTGAAAAAAATCTAAGTCTAAAAATCTACGACTAAAACTATGTCACACAAACGTATTTTAGTATGCTGACCTACTGTAGAACAGGTAGTAAGGTGAAAAACAAGGATTTACGTTTGGCAGAAGTAATACTGTCGACGACGACCCGGGTTCCATCACCAGCCAGACAGAAATCTAAATGATGAGTTTAGATTTCTATTTTGGGTCTGGATATTTGTGTGTCCATGGCACCCACGACACAGGAGAAAATCCTACTGTGGGGCTATGAGTGTAGAAAGCGTTTATGTTTACTGTACTAAGCAGAGTTTCACTATCGAGTTACTCTTTTATCGCTTCAGGTACCTACAGTACAATCAGTAAATCTATTTGGCGGCGTTTCAACTAGGTGACACTGTACCTGTATCTGAATCACGCTAACGATTTTCATAGCTTGTACTCTTCAGAGCTTAAGTTCAGTATTTGCAAAATAATTATTATACATTTTCACTTCTGTCGTGTGTGCATTGCACATATACTTTTTTTTTTTACAAATATTGTGTAGGTACAAGAAAAAAACTTTGACAAAATTACATAACATAGCTTAAATACAAGTAAAACTATAATCTTATCTAGGGTTGATAACAGATTTTGATGGATGGCATTAGCACCTTTGTGACAGCTAGACTGCATGATTGTTTGCTAAGTTAAATCGAACTACATTTTACTTCTCTACTCTACTCTTACTAACTATCTTTTATCTATTCTGTATATCATGAGTATAATGACCGTACTTAGTGGTGATTAACATTAAAAGCCTACCTGTCCAGTCCTTTGCAACCTGTGCACGCGGTAAACGCAGTAGGCACACGTGAACAAGATTAACAGCAACTGAAACGTAAACAAACAAATTCGAGCAACAACAACAACGTAAACATGCAACGTTGACGATCCATGTGGTGGAGCGGTCACCATACCGGTCTGACACACAGTGAGTTCCGGATTCGATCCCCGGCCAGACAGACATAATCATAATATGTTAAACGTACATTGTAATGTTAGAGCGAAATATGAAGTATGTTATGATTGTTTTGAAAAAGTAATAATCTGTTCTTTATAATATTAGCGAAATAAGAAGAAATTTGGATTTTAGCAGCATTTAAAAAAGCGTATACAAATACCCTTACCTAGAATACAAATTTAATTTTATCATTTGGCTAACTGCCTAACTAGGTATTGAACCTGTGCATGTTGAACCGAAGTAAAACGATAGTGTTAAACGAAATTGTAATTTTAATCAAACATAATAACACAATGCACCAAAAACCTAGTAAAAAGAGGAATAGGCCAGAATGAAGTCCATTAAAACTGTACCAATATAGAACAAACTTGTTTTACACAGAATTTCAAATGTAGAAACCGTGCCAAAACAATACTACCTACTGCACTGCTTATTAACACGTGAAACTTACCAAAATAATAAGAAGAATGATATCTATGTAGATTATAATCATTGTAACACGAAATCACTAACGAAATAACTATCACTCACTTATCACTCATAATTTTCAAAGAAAACCGAACTAAATCAAATTTGTAAACAGAAACTGCGATGCCTTTTACTGTACGGACCACACTGAAAATCGGAACTGAATCTGGTTGGTTCGTAGACATTCAGTAAAGCTTTCTGATTGGTTCAATTCTCAAGAAAACGTACGTGATTGGTCAGTTCAACGCGATGAGCACAGAAACCCAATGAGAATGTTACAGTTACAAGATGTGGCAACTGAAGCTGTTTTTTTCAAAGAGTATTAATACGTTATATGTAGTTTAATGCCTACGATTTGTATATAAAAGCAAAGGTTTATTTTATGTGATTTGTCATAAAATAGTATATATAAATAAAGTAATGTTCCTCATCCTTCAGTTAATTAATTATGGTAATATCTATTCTTATTCTTCCTTAAATTTCAATGCTTTACTTAAGGCTTAACTTTGAATTCCTAACCTAATATGAAATTTCAAAATTTATTATTATTTTGTATGTAGACTCATTTTGGTTTTGAGTACGGTACCACCATTCATACCATCAAATACGTATATCAGTAAAAGGCTGCTGTGTTCTTATATAAACTCATAGTAAACCACTTAAAATAGCCGTTCCAAATTAATCATCAGACCTCGAATCAACGTTTTACCTACTAAATTATGCCTACCCTTTATTTTACCCCATCTGCGTGATTGTTTGTTCTGTGGCAGATCGGCTCGCCGGCGCCAAGCCCGTCGCGTCGTCTGCCGCCACGATCCATATTCTATGCTACTTCACCCCGACTTACGCCAACGTTAGGTAAGGCCTGATCTTTGGACACAGCATATTTTAATTCGGATTTATGTAGATTACTAGAATACTTTGACTGATGTGAAATGATCACAGCTAACCTAACCTAACTGCTAACCTAACCTTTTTTTGTGACGCAGGGGGACCTTCAAATGATACTACGGTGCCTTGGGAGAGACCCCGGATTATGTCGGATGTTAACCACATTAAAACTCCCTCGGAGGCTTTCCTGGACGCTACGTAGAGGACGTTGGGATCTTCAATGGAATTCAACCGGAGCCTTCTGAATGTGTTGCCCTTATGGAAGTGCCCCAGAGCTTAATAAGTTTTTAGAGTATTTACGCTCTTCAAAACTATCATTGCATCCAAGAGATGCTTTGATAGTATGTAACCACACATACACGAAGTCGGGTGAATCGAGCTCTTACTCTTGCCGCCTATAACTATATTTTAGTTGCCTCTTACAACAGGTAGAGGACTTCGTAGCTCTATTCTGTTCCTGAGACTACAGAGACAGCTACCTAAACGGCTATCTAAGCCAAATAGAATAGGCCTTAGTCAATTGCGTCTCAAGACTGTATTGGCGTTCTTTAGTAATATAAATAATAATGCATCACCAAATCTCGCAAGAGAAAACTTTATGTAAGTAGTATACGAGCGATATAAATTTACTTTTTTCATGTATGGGTGACTAATAATTTTAGCGTAGGTAATCGACTATTTTATTGCTTTTCGGACACTAGATGCAGCGATACACCCCAAACACATTTAAGAGTTGGTCGCAGCTACTTCTGAACGCTCTACACAGCAACTCAATGCAATAATGCGACGCAACATTAGATAATTTATTTTTAAACACATGTTTTCTTTATCGCGACTAATACGCGACGATACCGCAACGATAAGTCGCCAAAACGTGATGCATCTGTGCAATCACGAAAATACTAATTCCGATGCTAAAAATAGCATTTCTGCTGACGGCCTTATCTATTACTCAAAGAAGTTAGTAAAATAAGCATTCAGTTTGTTTTCATCCTCGATGACCAATGCACATACTTAAGGTTCCAGGATCGTTCCTCGGCTAAGTAAACGTCTACATCAATGTTGATTTTGGATTTTTTACTACGTGAAGCAAAAACTTTGGATCCCTTTTTTACAAAAATTGCGCGGACGGAGGAGTATGAAATTTGGCATACTTATAGTTTATATGTAGGAAAAGTGCAGAATGCAATATTTTTCAATTATAATGATTATAAAGTACAATAAATCAGTAAATAAAACATTACACACACTACCATGCATTTACACACATATTTGTTACACGCATACATGCAGTGGTCAAATTGTTCCTTTTGTATTTCATTTTGTCTATAGACTATAGGGAACTGATCATAGAGTCGTCTTACTAAATGTCAGAAGAAAAGTTTTATTTACCCCATTTAATATAAAAAACTATTATAAAAATACTTAAAGTCATTCATCATTACTATCATTCATTATCACACACCACTATGCGCCCGCACACAAACGTAAAAACTATACAATAGGGAGAGATCGGTAATATTCGGCTAGCGCTCGCCTAGTTTCGCACAACCCCTTTCTCCCTCGCCCCGCAGACACCTGTGATGCGCAATGGCCGCCCGGCGCCTGCCAGGTGACATTTGACCGTGACCTAATTTCGATTTCGCGTTTACTATTTTTTATTTATAAGTGAAAATGGCGG
>MOOZ01000747.1:703119-716356 GCA_002930495.1 Cecropterus lyciades | reverse complement strand
TGTTTATAATTACATTAAAATATATTGTGACTACGATGTTATTTAGAACGTCATTAAGTGAAATCAATAGTATAGTGAAGCAAGATTTCTTTTTAAACTTACTTTTATTAAAATTTTACGTAACCTTATTTACAATATTGAAGTAGCTCACGAGATTGCAGTCTACCTGATGGTAAATGGACATGGATAGCCATCTGAACCCAACTCTATTTAGTACAGGGTAATACTGCTTGAATCCCGTCACAAATGCGTTTCCATCCCTGAGGATTAAAGTCACGTCATAATCTTAGTCAGCTCACATCAACGCTTCTATAGAAATGCAAGAAATCTATCACATTAGCTACAGGAAAGGTAAAAAGACACACTTCAAAAATCTTATAATATTTTTGTCATTACCACTTTTTATATAAGTTATATTCTTGTAAATGGCTCTTCCGGTTTTGATATACTTCCATGCAAAATAGAACGCCGTCCAGGGAGTAATGCGCAATTTTTGTACCGAAAATATATAGATAGCGAGTAAAAATTGAAAATCCATTCACGAGGGAGCTGTACCCGTTTTATTATATATGTAATTTATTAATACCCTTAGGGATATTACGTTTTATTCTTTCAATGCCAGCACAGTCTCCAGACTCGCAAAAGTGATTAATTATTAACAGCTTTATCCCTGTGCAGATAAATTTAATTCTCTTGTATGATGTTCGCCTTCTCTTTGTAGTTCTTTTTATTGTTGGTACTGAAATTTTATAGACATTTTAAGAAATGATAAACACCTATTCTGGAACACCTATTAAACTGGAACACGTTTGGACAAAATAAGTACAATTCAAATACTTGTTTTTATTTGTTATGTCCATCTGGTCATCTTGTCTGATTGTCAGATGTCTGATTATCGGTTGAAATCTTCGAAACGACTACGATGAATAGTCAAAATCGTGTATTTTTAACTGACTTCAAAAAAGGAGGAGGTTCTCAATTCGTCTGTATTTTTTTATGTTTGATACATCGAAAATTGTGGATAGGATGAACCGATTTTGACAATATATTTTTTAATTAAAAGCTGGTGCTTCTCGTTTAATTTGGTTCAGTTTTGACAAGAGCATCAATGAGAAAAACGTAAAGTCTTAAATTTGCATTATATATGTTTACGACAAATGGACGAATAACTCAGCTTCTACTGGTCATGAAACTTGAAATAAACATTAGGTATCTAGGATGACATAACCGGATGAAATCGGTTTCTATTTTTTTTTTGACTACAAGAAGATTTTGTAGAAATTAAAATAAGCTACAATTTGAACCAAAAATATACATATTAATTCATGCATTCTACAAACAACTCTTTAAATATAAAAATAATTTGTATCTTAAGAATTTTATTTGAAGTAAGGAAGTCTTATTGGAAGAAACCCACAATCATCGATTTTCATTAAATACTAAATTTGAAAAATCGCTTATAAGAAAGGCTTAAACTAAAAATTTTGAACACCTTGAATATCAATCACAAAGTTTCAAGCGATTGAAATAACTTAAATTTTTGCAATTGAAAACTACTTAAAACATTAACTTGGAATAGCGAACTTGAATAATTAAGAACACTACGCAAGCTCCGAAGAAGTACAAAAAGTTTTAATCTTATATAAAACAAGCAAATTAGATTTTCTCGTGTTAAGGAGATGCCTATTGTATTTTATTTAAGCTTTAAAAGCTGTCTCTAGTGGTGAAATTGAATTTATTAGAAAGTCTAAGGGTCTTAATAGTTAAAAGGTTGTACACCCCTTCGTGGTTTCACTGCGGTGGCACCGCCTTTAGTTCTATTTCAACCCTAAAACAGAGTTGTTCTATTGATAAATTTCAGTTTGAAGGTAGTAAGGGAGTCTTGCTAAAATGATACATTTTAACTAAAGTGGCAAAAATTTCAAAAAGTACTGCGGTATTGTAATAGGGACACCCAGTGTCCCTAATTAGCTTTTTCTATTTATAATCAGTTCCTCCACGTATATGTTTTAGTTACTATTTTTACCATTTAATTTTAATACCATCTTTTTATTTGTATAGTACTTGTAATCCAAAAATTTCTTCAGCTAAATATTCAATATCATGAAACACAAAATTAAATGGAATTTTAATAAGGTTTTATTAACAAACTATACATTATGTTTATTGACGACCTTGATTGTCATTCCAGTTATATCTAATATATTAATACTTATATTAGAGAAAGTTATTGAATTTATTGAAGAAAGTTTAGATTAGAAGTGGTAGAACTCTTTGTGGTTCGACTCCGGAAGCACCACCGCCACATCTATTTCTGCCTAACAACAGCAGTGTTATGCGTTGTTGTGTTCTGGTCTGAAGGGTGTGGTAAGGGAGACATACTTTTTCGAGGCATTCCATATTAGTCATAAGGGGTAGCAACGCATCTGTGGCTAACCTTAGGTGAGACTTTGATTTTACCTAGGGTTGATTACAGCAACTCTAGGTAAAATCAACCCTAGGTGTCCATGGGCGGCAGTAGCCACTTACCATCAGGTGGGCTGCATGCTCGTTTGCTACTTCTACTTAAAAAAAACTACTCTTAACTAACTACTGGAACTGATGTAGTAAGAATCTAGACTTTGCCACAATGACTTGACTAACTTGATCTAATCCTCACTTCGCAAACAGTATTGTACAGTGTTTCAACTATACAATAATGTCATTTCAAGATGATTAGAATTGGTACTTCAACTTACTTCCGGGCGTGATTGGCTCTCTGGCCATTAATTATGCAATTACTGGAATGTTAATTGTTTAACTACTTTTCCTATTCCTGGCTCTGCGTTCGTTTATCCAAAAATTGAACTTGACTAAGGAATCCATTAGTGTTTTATTAGATTAGAGTAACAGACAAGCATGCAGTCCAACTGATGTAAAATGGTCGATGCCGCCCATAAACTATCACGTAATATACCATATAATAAATAATACCATAACCAACAATGTTGAATATTGGGTACCTACCTCACGTGGATCATGAATGTGTAGCCAGTCCTATGGTAGTTGTCGCATATATAAGTCCGTCAGCAACCAATCCCTTCCAGTGAATGTAGTAGAAGGCTACGAAGGGAAACAATCCAGGAAATGGGCTGCAGCGTGTTGTAGTGTGTCGTCAACACCCATTGCAATCACCCATACTATTGACGAAAATCCCCTTTCCGGGAGGTATATGGCCAGTAGTGGATCTCAAGCACAGCTTCCCGGTGTCAGAATAATTGGCGTGAAATAACCCTTACGAAGCAGTAAGACAAGATGATTATATTGGACTAATTAATATTATTCTTAAATCAATACTTATAAAAATACGAAAATATTCTTGGCCTTAAACATGTCTCAACTAATTAACACAAGTAAATAAAAGAAGAAAAGTTCCAACTCAGCCGTATTGTGAAAGGCACAAACTGTTACAAAATAAAATTAAAAATGTACGCGAGGCAACTATACAACTGTAAAGGGAATAAAGGTATGGCCGACAGTGTTGATATTTACCTTAATCACATTTAAATCAATAAATATTTAATTGTTATTATTATAGTCCACTTTCAGACTAAAGATAATAAAACGTCTAATCTTTCCGAAAGCCGCAATAAGTAATTAAATTTCAATTTTGTATCTAGTTTTGGTGAAATCAATGCCGTTACCTTAACCCATTTTGTTATGTAAATTAACACTGTCAAAAAAAAAAATCTTAGTTTCATTTCAGTGTATCTGATTTACTTTTAACTATTACCGATATAATTTAACCATTGAATAATCATATTTGTGTGAACGAACATTATTTATATAAATCAAAATTTTAATCTCTTATTTTATTAGGGTGCGAGTACTATGAATGAGTTTATACCATTTGTATAAACGCGACCATTTTGTATAAATTAACCACCAAAACCGCCACCGAACCACCAAACCGAATCAAATTTAATAAATGAATGAACAATGACAGTGAAATAATTATGATGTGTGGAAAAAACAGATAGCAAATAGAACATTGGTACGGCATAAGATTTGATAATGCACCATGCTAAAGTGCATTCTCTAATAGCATCATTCCCTTGCCTCTAGATAGCGGAAAAGGCGAGTAACAGATTTAATTCAAGGGAATAGCATCGTCAAGAATAGCGTCTTTGTACATTTTTTTATCCACAATATTTGCCAACACATCTACAACAAATTGTAATTACTAAAGCCAAGAGCACAACGCCTTTTTCAGGGATGTCCATGTATTAGAAGACTTCTCAGCGCCACATTACATCGAATGGCTTAATTCCCATATTCATGTAGTAACTAAAGCACTACCGCCCATCAACTTCAGAAAACTTATGAGTCTTACCTGAGGGTAATAGTTATGTCCATACTTCATAATAGAACACAGACACTACTCTGTTGGTACATCTCCAATATGACTATACAAATTACCAACAAATTGGCAAGAAATTTTTGTAGGAATTATTCGACCTCTATTAAACGAAATAATAAACGTCGAATCAAGCTCTTAGCGAAGCCATTGAAAGCAAATACGATTCGTTTCCAATAGACAAACAGGAAATACGTAAACAGCTAAGCTTTAGCGCTATAAAATTATTATTACTACGGTCCACCCGCATTTCAATAGAGTAGGCTGAACTCAGACATATCGTTTTTCTTTAAAAAAAATTTTAAAGAAAGGCGTTTGCGAATTTTTATCAAGAGAAATATAGCGCGTAATGGAAAAATGTGACGCGTAACAGAAAAATGTGACAGAAAATTTCTCTCACATGTCGATATAGTTTCACTTCAAAAACTTATTACAAAAGAAAAACTTTCAATATTACTGTAAACGTGTTTTTTTATATTTTTATCGCAAACGAGCATGCAGTTCACTTAATGTAAGAGGCCACCACTGCTAATTAACATATGAAATCAACCCAATATAATACTAGAGACTTACTTGAAGTTGGTCACCACCGAGTTGCTGTGAAGACTAAATTGAAACTCCTCGGCTAAGTATGTCTCAGAACATGGTGCTTAACACTAATGTACTAAAGCAGAAATAGCTGTAACTGCAGTGCCTTCGGAGTTCAAATGCGATAGAAACAAACAGTAAATTACATTCAAAACAAATAGATTATACTTATAACGTACGTATAAAAGTTTGTCCGCAATAACATTTGTAGTGTATGAATAGTATTATAATAAATGAAGGTAGTTGCTTAGTAGCGTTACATGCAATGCGGCGAACAACGGCTCGCCCGGCACTCGCTGTCCAGACACCGAGCTAGTAGGAGCGGAGTGAAATCAATCTAGTGTTTTATTGGCACCGACTTACATACTGCAACATTATTGCTTTTTCTCAAATTATTATTGAAAATTAGTATAATTTAATTACAAGTTTTAACGAGGTACCAACGAAATAATGATAAATAGTTTTCCTATAGCATTTTATTAAAATGGCGAGAATGAAACGTATTCTTAAAATAAATTTCGTAATTATATTATACGCATCATATATCAAAGTTTAAATCTTCATCGCTAACGTCGGTTTTCTTACCATAAAATAATACGGAAATGACGTGTGTGAGTTGGATTTCAGGTTTCAATAATAAAAACGCTTCTTTTGACTCGATTCGTGGTATCAAATGAAAATTCATTCCAAAGCAACCGTAACGAAGCATACGATTGCCATTATTTGTGCTTTTACACGAAAAATGTTCAAAACGCCTGATTTTGTGTAAAACCCTAAGTAGTGTTCAACCAACGACGAATTTTAACCTTATTCCCCGGTGATAGAGTCGAGAGCTATTTGAAATGCATAATTAGTTGCTATTTTCCAAGCGAAAGGCTTTAATTTTTTTTAACCTTTTTATTAACGCCGATGTGAACCCAAATTAAAATACAGTGAATGGACCGGTTTTAAAAGCTTAGATATTTATTTGTTTAGTCATAATTTTCTCTTTCTGTCCTATCCTGTTCTGCTTTAAAATACGACGGTTTGTTGGGAAAAACATTTTAACTACATATTCTCATCATCTATTTTTTGTCAACTGGTTGTGGATATGTGTGTAGTTATAGTGTAACTATGAAGTTTTTTTCGTTGTTAATGATATGTATGTAAATGTGTTGTTTCTAAGTTTCTATATTTCCAATATATGTCCATTATTTACTGATATAGTAAGTTAGAAATATATATAATAATGATTACTTTGGTGACGTTGACCGTGCATAATGCAAAGATAAAATGTTATATACTACTGTTCTGGTTTGAAGTATTATATATCTGTCGATCCGCGTGGCGGAGCGGTTACCATACCGGTCTGACACGCAGTGGGTCCCGGGTTCGATCCCCGGCCAGACAGAAATCTGAATGAAGAGTTTGGACTTCTGTTCTGGGTCTGGGTGTTTATGTATTCGTCTTTGTGTGTCCATGGCACCCACGACACCGGAGAAAATCCTAGTGTGGGGCTATGAGTGTAGTAAGAGTGTAAAAAAAAAACGTGTGCGTGTAAATATGGCGAGTAACTTATCTCGCATCTTAGTCCTTAATGAAGATTATATATGAAGCTAACATCGAGTATAACTTCAATCGTAATGTGTTTGTTGTCGATGTCCAAGAGCGATAGAGATTAACATTAATTGCACTACGTGATAAAGAACAATAGTAAACTAGATTTCCTAAAATTTACTTCAAATTGTGTTTAGTCGTCATCGTTGAACGTCAACTGAGTAGTGTTCGAGAATAATCTCTTTAAAGTTGCATATAATATTCATGCCAACGGATTCGCGTAAAGAATGGTTTATAAAAATACTGGCTTTGCCCCGCGGTTTCACTCGTTACTACACAAGATAAAAACAAACATAGCGTGCTGTTATATAGTCTATAGCCTTCCTTAATAAATGGACTATATAACACAAAAATATTTCGAACCAGTAGTTCCTGAGAGTATCGCGTTTATGCAAACAAAAAATCTCTTCAGCCTTATAAAATAATAGAAAAGTATAGATTACAGCAATATTCTGTAAAAATAATTAAGACGCAAAAGTTTTAATACGATATCGCACCAGCACACTCCACACAATAAAACTCAGAACGCTAAGTCAGCAGCGAAAAAATCTGATAAACGGAAACAATTGGAGGCGAGATTTATTCGCCCACTAATTACATTAAACTGGCCCCTCTCAGCGATAACAATCATTCCAAGCCGTATTTGTTTTCATAATTTAACTAGTAACATCGTTAAAAACATTAAAACAAAAAACCCAGACTGCTTAAAAGGATTTTTGTTAATATACTTTTAAATTAATATTTTTGTTAAAATAGTCAAGTAAAAGTCTTATAATATATGTCAGAGACGGACATTAGTTTGGACGGTAAAAGAGCGACAAAAAGCGTGGCACAAGTTCTGACAGAAGACAGCACCGTCGCGATTACGCGGGAACTGCGTGCGGTTTCCATATCAACTATTATTCGTTTGGTTTGCTCGCGGTAATTTATATTGTGCTAAACTAAATTGTTAACGTAATGAAAGTGGTTATAGCGTATTTTCTGTATCTCATTGCTCGATTACCCACGTAAACGCCCATGTGATCTTCGAAGAGGGAGCTAATAATTCAGACAATCCGACATAATATTTAGATTGGTCTATTTATTAGCTTTCTTTTGATACCCATAAAGTCGTCATAAAAGTAATCCCATCTCTCTTCCCTCTTTTTCCTCTGTTTCCAGAAGCAATTTTTAAAAATTATATAGCCTATGTCACTCGAAACTGAGACGATTCTAATGATATGTCATACGTCACAATCCGTCAAGCCGTTTGGATTGTACATCTATTTTAAGCGCTGCTATTTTCTAGTTTGAGGAGCGACAAGGAAGATATATTCACACGAGGCGTTCCAACTTTCGTTCGGCATTCTTAGAGATAGCAAATAGTGTATTACCTGAGATTGGTTACACACCAATCTCAGGTAATACACTAATCTTATCTGGAATTGATTATAGGTTTCCATAAGCGGCAGTAGCCATTTGCCATTAGGTACACTTCATGTTCGTTTTCTACCTCTACATTATAACTAATTAAAGTTCGTAGTTTTAATTTAATGCTATTTCAAACACAACCAGACACAAATTATAGAAATCTTTATCTATCTTACATAGTATATCAACCTATATGTATTACTAATCAACTTTAAATACGTCTATAACCGTATATTCAGTTCCCCATTCATCATTTTTAGTATTTCTGATTTCTTAGTCCATAATCTCCTCTCCTATCCCAGACACTATGTAATCCTGATTAGAGCATCGGAAATAACGATACCGTATAAATGCGTCCTATCTATCCGGGACAAGATTACCCGGATATCCTTTTAAAAGTATTAGCATAGTGGAGTTCTCTGTATTATATTTGTATTTGCTAGAATAACTAATCGGAAGAAAAGCCTGATTATTAGATATGGCTTACCTTGTCGTTTTATGAGAATATTATCTAAAGTAGGTTTTGCTCATATTATCTTCTACATATATATATAAAAGGCACTCTCACTGATTTATATATGAACTTACAGCCGAAACTACTGTACCTAGAAACTAAAAATGTGGTACAGGAGTTCCTCTTATAATGTAATTGAGTAATAAGAAAGGATTTTTAAAAATTCAACCCCTAAAGGGGTGAAATAGGGGGGTGAAGTTTATATGGAATTTTCTCATTTCTGGGCTAAAAAGTATAAAAATAGGGACATGGACAAAAATTCTCTTTAAAGGGGTAAAAATGGGTGATCAAAGTTTGTATAAAAATTTTCTCATTTCTGGACTTAGCAGTAGTAAAATTGGTATATAGGGTCCTGATTACAAATAAAAATGATGATACAAATACAAATAAAAAGTCCGTAAGCAAATATAAAGAAAGAAAAAGGTGTATGTAAGAAACCAACATATGTTTAAATTATTATTTTGCTTTTTGGTGACATTGAAGTCGGTTTCCATTTTTTTGTAAAAAAAAAAATGTATGCATCCGTACAGTCAAACGTATATAAGTACATTCATAAGACCAATTAGAAACATTTAGACAAATATTAATAAAAAAATAAAATTAACATACACATTAATGTAACAACTATAACGTTACAAGACCAAATAGTAAACATAATAGTTATTATTATAAAATGGACTTTATTTTCTCTCTATGTCATTTATTCATTTAAGTTAAAAAATGTAAAAACACTTTCTATAAGCCAATTAAAGGATAGTCGTTTACTATATGTATACCTATTTCTATAATTGGAATATTCAAATCGTACTTTTTATACCCATATTTCCATTTTCGATAACTGTAGGCGTAGGTACAACATTGAATACCATAGCCTTTGCTCGTTGTAACGTTTTCTCTACCAAATATAATAACCAGTTAACAGTTCACCGACCTGAATCGCTGCTAACATTTTCAGCAAACTCGCATTCCACGCAATTATTAATACTGTCTTAGTACGTAAAACACGTGTCCTCTGGGCCTCATACAAACTTAAGAGAAATGAATCTTCAAGACTGAAAAACGCTCATGGTATAACCATCCTTAAACGAATCGTAGTTCAGAACATAATCCCTTGTAGACTTACGGGTGGTATGTGTAGCCTGTATATCCGACAAGGCTATATTTAATAACGTTAGTTAACACCCCAGGGAGATAGCAAATTGTTGACACTAATAATTTTGCATACGTAAATAACAAAAAATTTCGACTACGTAATTTAATCATCGTCTAGATTTTTTTCATCCTGACATATGGCCGTTATAAAATAAATATTTTTCACTGACAAAGTATGTAAATAGAAGTAGAAATTTGCAAGGTGAAGATGAGAATGATTTGGCCGAAGAAAAACCGTGACAACTGGGTTCAAATAGAGCCCGTGTTCTATATGAGGTTGCTTACAGATGTGTATGGATGACAGTGGCCACTTATTATCACATAGATAAGCTCGTTTGCCATTTCAATCTTATTAAGAGTACCTCATAATTTGTTACTCTTAATAAACAAGTTGTATAAATAAAAAGCATGTCATTGGCAATTCTGATGTTTTAAGAATAAGTAAAAGTCAGTAAATAATAAACAAGTAGTACCTACTTAAGATCTACTTTGGTTGGTTGCCATATAATTTGATCAA
This sequence comes from Cecropterus lyciades, assembly GCA_002930495.1. Classification (NCBI taxonomy): domain Eukaryota; kingdom Metazoa; phylum Arthropoda; class Insecta; order Lepidoptera; family Hesperiidae; genus Cecropterus; species Cecropterus lyciades. Next base: position 706,183 of record MOOZ01000747.1, on the reverse strand, counting down.
CACATGTAGTATTTATGTGTCTGAGGAATTCCCTGCATTTCTATCCAGGGAATTCCTCGAGTTCAATAATCATTTTAAGCAGGGCAAACCGGTGAAAAAGTACTAGACGACGTCCAAAAGCTGACGTATTATATTTATTATATATTTTATTCATCAACCTACTCGTATTTCATTGGTATATAAATTTATCGCTATATAGTTGTTGTACTGCCTGATTATAATGATGACGCATAAGAGTATTTGGAGCGCCTGTAATTGTTTCTCCCGGTCCTTTATGTTAATTTCTTACCAAACTAGAATGCAACAACGCTTGATATTACTATTATAAAGCAAAAGTATCTAATTAGCAAACGAGCATGCAGCCCACATGATGGTAAGTGGCTACTGCCGCCCATGGACGTCTTTAATCAACGCCAGGTAACATCAAATACTCACCTAAGATTAGCCACAGATGCGTTGCTACACCTAAGGACTAAGATGGAATGCCTCTGAAAAGTATGTCTCCCTTACCACACCCTTCAGACCAGAAAACAACAGCGTATAAGACTGCTGTTATTTGGCAGAAATAGGTGTGGCGGTGGTGCTTCCGGAGTCAAACCACAAATAGATATACCACTTTCTAATAATGCCTAAGTTGTACTACCATTTTTAAGTTATAGTTATCGAAAATCTTAATCATAATCGACTGGCTCGAGAGGATAAACTGGTTTGAATCGATCCAGGAAATACATCCACTCAGAGAAGATTCAAATTTCAGTGTAAGCACGGTAGCTTCAAAAGCAGACAATAGTCGACATCTGGGAGCGAGCACACAAACACGAAGGAAGCTGGAATCAAAGCGTAGCCCTAACTCGATTTGTTTGAGTTCCAGTACAAAGCGAGTGTTACACACTTGTTCTATTGTAGGCATGTAAACGATTGTGAAATTGTTAGCATTATTACGAAAAGAGAGAAGCTGTTTCTGTCGGTAAGATTGAAATTCCAAAAAGTGAAAACTTATTTTAAAGCGATTTATATCTTGCTAAATTAATCCGCATATTTCTATCTGTTAATTTATTTTGAACAATTCATATAGTTAAAGCAACAGCTAGATAGCAACAAGTTTTAAAAATTAACCGCTAGAAATATCTAGAATAATATCTGTAAATACATAACACACATAAATTAGTCTGTGGCGAATTACTGCGACTCACCAAAAGATGGCGCCACTTTATTCTGCTATATAACCTGCAAACTATCAGAGCATTCTTAACATCCTACGTATATACAACCTTCGTGTAGAGACTATCGGAGCCCGGCCAGCTCCCAGGCATGAAAATCTAACCTGGCAGGAACCTGATATATATTTTGAGCAGTAAAAGACAGGTCATTATTTGTCCCGGGTTCGATCCCCGGCCAGGCAGAAATCTGAATGAAGAGTTTGGACTTCTGTTCTGGGTCTGGGTGTTTTGTGTATTCGTCTTTGTATGTCGTATAGACTGCATTTTTATACTTCAATTAACCTCACCCATTAATAATATTCCGTAAGTCAGTATTGACTTCTCTAAAATTATCGTAAATATTTTAATTCGTAAATGTTTATAGTCGCTTCAATACTAAAGTGAAACTAGGTCCTTAGATGAATCGGCTAACTTAGAGAGGAATTCCATTATTTGGAGAATGGTACTAAATTGACGTAGCTTGTCCTCTAGTAGTTGCCTCCTAAAATTTAACCGATGACAAATTATATTTAACAATTAGGTACGTACTATTTAATGAATATACAAAAGATGTGATTTTTAAAGTTGAATTTCGAAAGAGATTTTATAGTTATTTGCAACATTTATACAATTTTGATACGCCCAGATTTTAAAAAGCTTTTTACCGACTTAAAAAACGAGGTTAATAATTCGACATGTATGTCGAATAAATGACCTTGTTTTTTAAGGGAAACTATTAATTGGGTTTTGACCATTATTTCTTTTTCTTAATTTCCTTTAGTTGAGAGGATACTATAAGTTTCATCAAAACTGATTCATTAGTAAGGTTAATCGGTGTTAGCCAAATATGGATTAATTCGTTAAAAGATGTGAATGTCGCTAAAAACACAAAAAAAAAAAACAATTAAAAACATTTTTATATAGTACATTAATTTATATCGTATTATAGGTGTTGTTTTTCAAGAATGTATATTTTGTAATAATAATTTTACGATTTCACCGTTATGTAAGCTGTAAACACATACTAAGAGAGTTCAAACATACACTGATCCAAATATAATCCTATTCAATTTCCTAATCGGGTTCGACTCCGAGACTCTGTGCGAACCAAACCGTTATAGTGACTACTAGTTACACAAGAGTATCTATTGCTATTTTTCAACTAACGGTCGAAGTCCGACCATAATTTTTATAAAAATACAATTTTGCAATTTTTTCTTAAATATATGGAATAACGCAAATAAAATCGCTTGACAAAAAAAAATATTTTTTGTTAATCGTCTCGTCTCAGCATACCATTTTAAATTTCATAAGCTTTAATCCTGTACGTAATATTCGAGTTATAATCTTATAGTGTATCCATTCAATCAACACCCATCAATCTATACATATAAATAAAATTTAAGTGTCTGTTTGTAATATCAAAATAACAGCTTTTTATCAAATGCATATGAAAGTGATTACGATACTTATAAAAAAATATCAATCAGTAAAATTTTTGTCTGTCTGTCTGTCTGTCTGTTTGTTCCGGCTAATCTCTGAAACCGCTGGACTTTTGACGGGACTTTCACTGTTGGATAGCTGATATAGGCGTAACTTAGGCTAATTTTATTTTTTAAAAATACTCAGGGTTCTTCGTAAAAAAAAAACCCTCAACATTACCCCTGTTTTTTTCCAAAATTATTGATAACTTAGCTTCAGTGAACTCGATTCTCATGAAACTTGGATTATACCTTAACTATTTAGAAAGGCATGATATGACAAAAAATTTGACCTTAAATTCCTCAATCTTCATGGTGCAAGGGTACTGCCTGCCTAAGCGGTAGGAGTTAGCTATTTTCTGTTTATATATTTGTAATAAGGTT
>MOOZ01000747.1:680682-692440 GCA_002930495.1 Cecropterus lyciades | reverse complement strand
ATTTGCAGACCGTGTGCAGTTTGATCCAGCTTGAAAGACAGGATAGCTTTTCTTAATGTATATATATAAGTTACGTATCACATTGTTTGTCCGCTATGAACTCCTAAACTACTGAACCAAATCCAATCAAATTTGCACATCATATGCAGTTTGATCCAACTTGAAAGATAGGATAGTTTATATCTATACAAATTACGCGCCCCGTTGTTTGTCCGCTCAGAACTCCTAAAATACTTAACTGATTTCGATGAAATTTGCACACCGTGTGCAGTTTCATACTTAAAAGATAAGATAGCTTATATCTTACATAAAATACGTGTCACGATGGTTGTCCGCTACAGATTCTTAAACTACTAAACCAATTTCAATGAGATTTGCACACCGTGTGCAGTTTGATCCAACTCGAGAGATAGGTTAGCTTATATCTTACATAAATTACGGGTCACGTTGTTAGTCCACTATGGACTAAATAGTAAACGTGTATGAAGTCTATCTGATGGTAAGTTGTTAATGCCTCCCATGGACATCTTTAAGCAAGTTCATATAGAACAGGGGTTATATCTGAAGTAGATCACAGAAGCCACTCCCGAGAACTAAAATGTTCGCTGCATATAAAGTGTGCCGGCAACAACCCCGTCCAATAGATAAGCGGCACCTTGCTGGTCGAAATACTCAAGTACTTTTGTAAAATTATTTAATAACAAGAAATGGTATATAGGTAAGTTTATAGTATAGGCAGGTAACCGTGACCATGTCGTAATCTGTTGGGTGGTATTTCTGTTAGATATTTTTGGGGTTCCGTACCCAAAGTGTAAAAACGGGACCCTATTACTAAAACTCCGTTGTCCGTTATCACCAAGCTGTATCTCATAAACCGTGATAGGCAGACAGTTGATTTTTTTTACAGATGATATATTTGAATTGCCGCTATAACCACATATACACAGCATATAAAATCAGAATAAAATTAATATTTAACGGTGCTCCCATACACCAAACGTGTTTTTTTTTGCTTTATATTAATAACGGCAACAGCTGCAGCATGCTTGAAATACTCACAGAATATTAAGTTATATATTCATTTTGAAAACAAATAATGAAATGAAAATAAAATAAATATTTAAGGGGGGCTCCCATACTACAAACGATTTTTTGCCGTTTTTTTAACAGATGGTATGGTAATGATACGAAAAAAGAGGATGCATTGATTTCAAAAAGAGTGTTTTTCCCATAGTCAAATATATTATTAATGTTGATTTATCTCTGGTTGAATATGTGGTAAAATAATACATTTTGCTGCTAGATAATAACACTACATCAAATATTGTACACAAAGAATTATTGAACAATTAAAATAATCATAATCATTTTATCATTCACTTGAAAGGTAAGAAACAAAGGTAGTTACACCAAGATTTTTCATAATAGAGCATACAAGTTTCGCATGCAAATAGATACATATGTACACATTGACACATACGCGGTCAAAACATAACTCTCCTTTTAGCAGTTGGGTAATAAACCCTAACATTTAATACACCGACCACACCAATATTTTTTTAATGCCCAACGATGTGGGCACGAGTCTGCTAGTTTGTAATAAAATTTACAATAATATTTTATAATTGTTATGACATTGTAGCAAACCAGCCAATTTCGATTCTAAAACTTAACTCAAGTTATTATCATGAATATTTACCCTAAGAGAAACCTAATAAGCATTGTGTAGGTTAAGTAATAGTTCATTTATTGATAGATTTCGGAATTTTCATAAAATATGCTCAAAGGCTTCTCAATTTTAAGAGTAAAACATAATCTTATTGTACTCATAACATAATCAATGCTTTTAAGAAGTATGGCATCTTTACGAGAAATTCTTTAACCTAAAATAAATACTTGACTAAAGTAATATTACTTTTGCGACCTCCTGCAACTCATCAAGAGATAGCGCTGTTGCATTTTGAATCATGTTATCAGGGTTTTCTCAACATCCTACACATATACAAGTTCCGAATAGAGGCTTTCGGAGTATATCCTCTTTCCAGGCATGATCAACTCGACTAGCGGGAGATCTCCCTTTGCCAAATTGCAATAACAGCTAATGCCCAGCATATGTATACAAGTTTTAGTCTATTGGACTATTGGACTAAAACTGTTTAGTTATACGTTTCAACGTGTTAAAAGGCATGTAGATCCGCATAAGATAACTAAATAGATGTTTAAATAACATGTCAAAAAAACCACATCAGATTACACATCAGTCCAACCAGCGGTCTGGTGGGACTGATCTGTAATCTTATGATTCAATGTGTATTCCCTCGACAATACAACCAATAAGCAACTACTCAAAGACGAGCTATAAAAAACAAAACTATAAATCTAGTACATAAATCCGTAACGACTGGATTGACAGTATTCGCATTCACGTCTACTAAACTGCTCATGAAATCGTACAAGCACACAACACGCCTAAACTATTTGATCTATACAACAATTGCATGTTTACGACAGGAATACTAATATTTCTGATCCCAATACGCTTGATCTCCTCTTCCTCTTGAATCCACAAATTTGAAGGTGGTAAAACTCTTTGTGGTTCGACTACGGAAGCACCACCGCCACATCTATTTTTGCCTAATAGTGTAATGCACTGGTGTGTTCTGGTCTGAAGGGTGTGGTAAGGGAGACATACTTTTCCGAGGCATTCCATGTTAGTCCTCAAGGGTAGCAACGCATCTGTGGCTAATTAGGTGAGACTTTGATCTTACCTAGGGTTGATTACAGATGTCCATGGGCGGCAGTAGCCACTTACCATCTATTCCATCACTACCATACAATAAAAAAAACAATCTTTATGACATCACTACCAGCTCAAAGGTTGCGTAGTGCCAAAAACGTAATATGATAGCGGCATAAATCCATTTCAATCGTATTATCGTAAAATGAGTTATCCAAAAAAACGTCGAAAACGTTTCCATTGGCAATATTTCAGGACTGGAACGGTCCACTAATCGAATTACTGACGCATCAGAATTGATTAAAGGGAACACGAAGTAGACTGTACAAGTAAAACATTTGCCACCCAATTTTTATCTGTAGACATTTTTTTACTATTCTTGTCAAAAAAGCCAGGTTACGTGACCTACGGTTCATAATCATAAAAAAGCGGAAATTGTTCAATTCAGTGCCCTTAGTACGAATTAAATTATGTTTCCATAGAATAATCATTGTTTATGTTTTCGCCTATCATTTTAAAGTACAGGCCATACATACATTGCAAGGTATGGCCGAAAATAAAAACATCAAAGTGGAGTATATATTGCAATGTATGAGCAAAAACATAAAAAAATATTGTTTCTAGGGAACAAGATAAACTCGTACTAAGGCTACAGGTATTTCAAGATGAAAGTATCAAAAGCGACTACGCATGTAAAAACCGTGTCGATGGATTTTACAAACCTTGACTACGTTATGGATAACTACGTGATCTAATCCGTTATCTCTAATATCAGATTGTTTATTTTACTGTAAAAGCAAGTGATTAATTAGTAAATAGAAATAAAAATTCATGATAAGGCGTTGCTTTAGAAACTGAACCTCAAAACGTGAAATTCAAACCGAAACTACAATCAATAGCAGAAACTCATACCATCGTCAACATTAATGTTGTACTGCTCTAAACCTGCTATTTGATATCTAACGGGCAGGTCAAACTCTAACTTTGGGCTTAAGTCCGATTAAAATCCACGCAGATTTTTCAAAAGTATCTCTTACAGACAGACTAAAATACGATAGTTCTACCCGTATATTATTAAGGTAGCGCTCATTTCTTAGTTACGCCTCCTTACAGGAAACTCCCGTGTCTGTAGCCCTTAATCTAAATGTAAAAGATAGCCGCTAATTTAAGCAGTATCTTACCTTAATTTCAAGCAAAATAGCAGGCCGCCTAAAGTAAAAAGTAAAGAGTAACGTGTAAGTAATTACCTAGCAAAAAGGAGCAAAATAATGTGCCACGATCCCCTCCACGGCGAGTGCGCTGAATGAATGCGTTACTATACGCGTGTTTCTTTACTGAATGCAAAGAAACATGTAGAGGAAAAATCTGCAGTTTTATAAATATTCTAATTAAAGTTAATATGGTATTTCTGTTTAAAGCAATAATTATTTTAATTAAAGTAGTCTGCATAAGGTTTCAGAATATTATTGTCGTGGTGTTCATCTAGTTTATTACGTAATGGGTACTCACGATACTTGGTATAAAAGATTTAAAGGTGGTAGAACTCTTGGTGGTTCGTCTCCGGAAGCACCTCTGCCACACCTATTTCTGGCTCATAGCAGTAATGTTATGCGGTGCTATGTTCTGGGCTGAAGGGTGTGGTAAGGGGGACACACTTTTCCGAGGCATTCCATCTCAGTCCTCACAGGTAGCAACGCATCTGTCGCTAACCTTAGGTGAGACTCTGATCTTCCCTAGGATTGATTACAGATGTCCATGGGCGGCAGTAGCCCCTTCGATCCGGTGGACTGAATGCTCGTTTGCTACTTCCATAGTATAAAAAAAATTAACCCAATAAATAAAAATTATCTTGATACAGGATAGATTATTCTACGACTAGTGCTTGGTTTTTCAAGTAATCACGTGATTAGGATCTATACAAAATGTGTCAAAATATCGGAAAACCGAGTATCGTAGTACCCGTAACATATTGAAATGAATCTCCATAGAACAAAATAAAGTATACTCAAAGCCAGTAGTAGTAGATACTCATAGGCATTGTTACCATAGTGGTATCCCGTACCCCGCCCGGTATATTGCGTACCGCGCAACATGCTCCAACAGCTCAAGCTATACGGTTACTCAATGTTTCAATTGCTCAGGAACCAGATATTGACGTTTTCCATACGTCATCTAATGATTTTTGCATTTCTGTTAGAACTTTATACAGTTACTTAGTTTTACGTATTTATTTATTATTTATATAGTTATAAAACAAAATAAAATTGTTTAAAATGTTAATTTGTATTAGCTTGTTGTGCGCGTTGGCTTTGCTGTAAGCACTTCAAGCAATTGCTTTAAATAAATAAATCCCAAATAGATGATCTCAAAATTTATTTCTGAACGAATATATAGAAGTATATTTAAACGTGTGTATACTGACTAAGTTGAGAGCTATCAGTCTATGAGGAGTTTTTTTTATTTATTGTTACTTAATTATTGCATAATTTTTCACGTCAATATGACTTGTACGTACGTCTGTTGTGTTATGCTCTAGGCAATCAGGGTTTTCGTTGTTGCTTTTTCTAATATACATATATAGATACATATATTAATTTTGTCTTTATTACAGTCATAATTTTCTCTTGCTTCAGGACCTTGGCCCAATACGTGGTCACCAATTGACCCATACCTTGGAGCCAGCAAGTTCCAAACAACCAAACAAATTCCAAACTCGCCAAACATTTCTCAATTCCGGATAAAAGTTAATTATGTTAACAGTTCAGCCGTCACGCCACTTCGTCAGAATTTCCGAAGTTACCAGATATAACTCCGCTTTTATAATTCGTATGTTGTAGTTTTATTGTGTTTCGTTAATGTTTCTAGGAATCAAGCGGGAGAGATTTTATAAGAATTAAGTAGCAGACATATCTGTTAAGTGGAGTAGATAAGTGGTCACTGTTTTACTGGCATCTATAACCAACTTCATATATAAGACGAGTTCTACCAGAAGCTGATCACAGGTGCGTTACTAGTACTGTGGACTTAGGTAGTTGTTTCATATCTAAATCAATCGGCATCCACACCCTTCTACCGAAACGCAAGATTTTTAAAATAAGCAAGTAGCAAACGACCATGCAGTCCATTTGATGATAAGTGGCCACTGTCGCGCAAGGATGTCTGTAGTACCCAGATAAGATCTAAGTCTTATCTGACGTTAGCCACAGATGCGAAGCTAGCCCTGAGGACCAAATTGGAACGCCTCAGATAAGTATATCTCCCTTACCACACCCTTCAGATCAGAACAGCAAAGCATTATACTGTTATTATGAGGCAGTAATAAGTGTGGCGTGGTCGTGGTTCCGGAATCGAACCACAAAGATGATGAGAAGAGATGAGGTGATGCTCTGATCACTATTCATTACATATGCATGTTATATCGGAATTCCTAAAGCACAATACTTGATATAATCTCCACACACTGAAGTATGGCATCACAGGCATAATTACATGGCTGATTTTACAACAAAACACTGTCCAAAGAGCTCTTTTGACATTATATTTGGTAAAAATAAATTATCAAGTAATTATCATCATTACTTGCTAAATATCACAAATTATGCAAACATTATAAATTAAAAGACATTCAAAGTGTCCTTAAGAGGAATTCTTCTTAAGTGTTATGCTAATAACTTCGGATGTAGTCATGGTGGTTACGGCTTTTTGTACAACAGAAGCTGAAAGTAATTTAAACCAGATCACAGCACATTAATATACAGTATACCAAAAAAGGTAGTTTTTTAAATTCATATACATACCTACAGAATATCAAAAAAGATGTAAACGCAGATAATTATGAACTGTAGATTTTAAATCTCGGTAAATTGATGGAAGTTTTGTTGATGGGTCGGAAAGATGGATCACATTTTTATCCCGACTTTTAATCTTTTAACTTTTGAACACTATAAAACGTTTTCTATTATCACCACGCTAGACATTTTGAACAGAAACAAATGTGAAAAAGAAAACAAATGAAAATTTGTTGGTTGGTTGGTATTGTTTGTTGTTATGGCGGTTTCCCACCGACCATGTTTAATGCACGTCTGGCGGATCACCAATAACGGACGGTCAGTCTGTTGATCATGAGATTTAAAGCGAAATGCAAAAAAGAGATATGAAGATGATGAAACGTACTTTTGAACTCCGAACTACCACAGACGATGCTCTTCCCACGGTTCGTAGATCGGTGCGGACCAGTCTACGTCTGTCCGTAATATACGGACCACAGGTAGCCAACATATGACGGGATGACGAGGCTGCTGCGTCACTACCCACTATCACTAACTACTATTTATTCGCTTTACTATCTACAATACATGAATTTTAAAACGACGAATAAATATGGCGAACCATGAAACACGAAAACCCATTTTTAAATAAAACATTTCAAACACATAGTTTAGAAATCCGTTATTAACGTGTTTTGATAGACACAACACTCTGACGAATCTCAGATATAATGCGGCATGTAAATAATTCTGTTCAAAAACACTTAAAAATAATAACTCACAATATCGTATGTACGTTGTTAATAAGGAGCAAAAATATATTAACATGTTACGGGTACTTACGATATGCAGTTTATTGAATTTCTTTTCGTCGATCTTTGAATACCCGTAATGTATTAAAATGTTTCAATTTAAAATGTTGATGGCGGTGACGCCGTTGTCAGATCCCTCAGAAATTTGAGCTGATTTCAAGCCATATTTCAAAAACAATGGGCATACGTAAATAAATAAATACAAAAATACACACCTTCCCTCGAAAAACATTACCCATCTTCTGATGCAGTCGAGTAAAGACAGAGTACAGTACACAGTAATATTTTTTAGTTTACTTAAATAGTGCCAAAAATTTTGTAACTTCTCGAAGTTTAAATTATACGAGTGAGCCGACAGCATTTTCACAGTTTAAGTTACGAGATAAAAATATTCTCTACAAGTCATTTACAATGAACGTTGCAAACTTAAGCAGTTGCTAGAAACATCCTAATTTAATCTGCGCAGCTTCTCTTAAAGCGATTTAAATACTTAAACATCTTTTCTAAGAACTTACTTACAATTCTTTTTTCGCCTAATGAAACGAGAATCTCGTAATAAGAATTCTTGAAAAATATGCACTAGAGTTTAATTACTTAACACTTTATTTTTTAATAATGTACCGAAATAAATGCACAAAGATTGTTGAGACACTTTGCATACTAAACTAAATTATTTTTGTGAAATAAGATTATTTCAGAATAATTAGATTTAACATGTATGGTCCAAGTGACAGAAATCTCTTTAATGCTTTAACTATGTTTTGCCCACAGACTATATCCATCCATCCATCTACCTTTAGGTCATAAGCCGCCCGTAATGGAGGCTTTTGCTAAGAGTCATCAAGATATAAGTGTTGGTGACCGCAGCGAATATTGATGTTACACAAAAAGTTGCTGGTGTTCATTTCTTGGATTTTGACCCTTCCTACGACATTAACTGGAAGAGAGGCAGTGGTACTATAAAAGCCACCCAGACATATTAGTATTACTACAGTTTTTTTTTTATAGATAAACTATCTTATTGGCCGTACTTACATTTATGTTAACGACCAATATTTCTGTTAACGCGCTTCATTGCCTTCTTTTTGTACAACACTGAGACTCACATTTTCCAGCACATCTACTAATGGAAATAAAAAGTCAAAACCTCTAGTATATCTTACATTTTATATTATCACTTCATCGACGATGTATATATAATATTGAATAAACTTGTTTAACTAGAATTAAAGCTAAAATATTATTTTAAGCTAATATTACCGCAGAATTGATCTATTCCTATCGTTTCTGCAATAAAGAAATAAAAAACCGAGTATCGAGAGTACCCGTTACATATTAAAATAAAACACACGACGTTTCCAACACTTACGTGAATTTACAACAATACGAACATTCAGTCGGCATGTAAATGACGTTAAGCCCAATCTCCACACCATTCCGTACCTCACCCGCTCTTCCGGGCAAGAAAGCGTTAGTTTCCGTGCTAATTCCTTGCGGCCGTAAATCTTATGCTTCGGGAAACAAAGCCACGAGTTCGCGAAATAAATTAATTAGACCGATGTACCGCCTACCGCCGACACTCAGGAATGTTTTATTGCGAACGATGGGCGAACTGGGGGCACGACAGGTGGTACCCTTGTCACGACCTCGCGACAGACAGCCATTTAAAAAGTTTTTTATTTATCCGCCTTGAGGTTGGTTCACATTAGCATAGCTATTTGACACGATGTTGAAGATGAAAAATCATGTAACTATAATTACATTCATATATAGTAGCGACTTGTTAATACTCTGTATAGTATGGTCCATTCGCTTCCCAGTGTGCAACTGGCTGCGACGAAAGGCCAGAGACCAGAACCTGGTATTCCTCGCAATAGGAACAAAGCTGTAATGTCATGCATATTGATCATAGATATAAGGCTGTCAAAATGCAATAGTTTCCTATTTCATAGCTGTTGTGTTTCCTAGAGAAAGTTATTTTCAAATTTCTATGGTTCCGAATATATACGTATGAGAAAAATTCTCCCCTTCCTTCCTTTATCACCGAGAGTAAGCTAAGCTATGCTAAGTATGCTAAGATAATATACAAAGTATTTTACAACTCATCGTATGCAGAAAAATCTATACCATTTATCCATCAGCCCTTGAAAGTCCACTGTCGAACTTAGGCCTTTAATCTGCGCCACTCCGATCGGTCGAGCGGTTACCCACGGTCTTTGTCGGGGGGCGGCCTTTTGCCTTAACGTGGTCTCTCCATTCGAGGACTCCTCTAGCCAACGCCTAGGTTATCTGTCGTATAAACGATGCGGCCTGCTCATTGTCACCTCAGTTTACTAATTCTGAGACCTATGTAGGAAAATCTAAACAAATAACCTAAATTAAACTAGCCCGGAAAAGACCGTCATACGGAATTTTCTGTATGAAAATCCTATTTGGACTTGACCATTTTTCGTAATTTACAAATCTCATAAACCAATGTAGCAGTGTCATTATATTTATATTTGAACCGCAATCGTTATCTTCATTAGAAAGTTCGTTCTGTTCTGACCTTTACCGCAACGTAAACGAAATTTTAAAAAGGCTCTGTTGGCTACCAACTTTTAATTGGTAAACATTGCCTTTGAAGCTCATCAGACGCTGGATCCGATGGCATCCGTTAGCGGGTGTTAAGGGGAATCGTAAGTAGGAACGTGACATGGGTACCTTACCGAGTACAGTTCGGATGTAGGTCGAATGTGACTTAAATGCGTGTACAGCCGAAATATGGCATTTGATAGGTCGTTTGCTACTTTCGGATTACAGAGAAATGTATCTTTAGATAATTTAAAGTATGTTAGTCTGCATCTGGAAGCACTGTAAAAGGACGTTTTACACAGCTTCCAGATGCTCTATAATTACAGTACATCTACTGTATTTTTAACTTTTTTACTGTATACTGTAATAGTAAAAATACAGTGTAGGTATCCACAGTAACTGACCTAAATTTCCCTTCAATATGTTTAAAATGTTATTTACTTTAATTTTGTAAAAAATACAGTATTTTTAAGTATAAAATACTGAAATTTAATAATCACGATCTGGAAACACAGTCCTTTAATCAGATTAACCGTGGACTAGTGAACGTAGTAGGGAATCGCAGGTTTCAGAGGGCATAGGACGGTTGGGAGTAATGTCAGTTACTGGATCTGTATGTGAAAGGAATATTTACACCATATTTAATTATGATATACAATTCTGAAGCCCGTAATATTATTTGCATAAAGTACTCAGTAGTAGAATATTTATAACAATTTAATATCTAGTATTCATTAACCGACTTCAAAAAAGGAGGAGGTTCTCAATTCGACTGTCTTCTTTTTCTGCCTAGTTATATTGTAGTATCACAATAAATTAAAAAGATGCTTTCTACACACACGCACACAAAGAAAGCATTAACTAAAATCCATTACTTAATTGTACCTGACCGGGGAACTCTCTGTGTTAGGCCAGTATGGTAACCGCTCCGCCATGTTGATCGTCGATGAAAATAGATAACTATAAACTTCATATTTCATCTTACTACTGTACGCAAATTTCAACCAAAATATATCCAATAAATGCTTCTACTTTGGTCTTCCAGCAGCAGTGTTTTGCGCTGCTATCTTGTGGGTTGATGAGTGTAATAAGAGAGCTATAGGCGCACGTTCATCTTGTCTTTCATGCATTTTACTTGTATGAACACGATGTTTCACATCTGTCAGACGTCCCATGACGGCTATTTTTTTCCAGCAGTGACCTCCAAGCCATCAAACGAATTGAATCCTAGTTAAGAACTACTATAATATAAAAAGGCGAAAATTTAAAAATAATTAAACATTACGTTACAAATTCTGAAATAAGAACTGTACTGTTGTGTTACAAAGGAATAAATATTGAAACAAGACATTTTTGGACAATCACCGATCCGAAATAAAGCAAATTGATATGTCTGTTTGGGACATTCCGATAAATTACGGGAAACAATATTCCGAGATACGCGATTGTGGCGATATAGTATCGATAATCTATACAATAATTTGTACTATCATAAAAATTGTGTCCCTTTTAAGTCTTTCACATTTTATCTGTATATAGGTACCTATGTTATGGTTTAGAAGCATTTGAAGGTGGTGTTTCGTTCTTTCTTTCACCGATCCGCAAACCGTTTTCCGTTTTCCGATCCGTTTAGCCAAACCTTATGGTGAAATGAGGAGTCCCGTGCCCAGTATTGGAACAAAAAATGAGAGGAGCTACCTTGTATGGAAGCCACCCTTAAGGTAAGTTCGACCGAGGAAGTACCACCGCGACACCTATTTGTTTACATATGTCGCTTGCCGGCAATAACCACACACTAAATATCTACGGAGCTAAACATGTCACAATTCCGACAAATATTTTTTGTGCTTAGCATTCGTAACTAAGTT